>PVIH01006600.1:0-109115 GCA_004025045.1 Sigmodon hispidus
GGGGGAAGAGACCTTGAATAAGGATATATAGGGAAAGCTGAACACAAAGAAAATATATGTGTAGCAATCTTATTTGTATTTCTACCCTTGATAAGCCATGCTTATGATTCTTATCCTTTGTATAGTTATTGTTAACTCTTCTGCATTTTAAATTCTTTTTACTGTTTTTTTTGATAAATACAAAATAAAGAAAAAAAAAAAAAAAAAAAAAAAAAAAAAAAAAAAAAAAAAAAAAAAAAAAAAAAAAAAAAAAAAACAATTGGACCTTCTTAGAGCCATGCTTTACAAGGTCAAGCCGTTTCTATGTCAGTACAGATTACCACTATACTTTTGCCTTCCTTTCTTTTCTCCTTCCTCCTTTCTGTGGTGCTAAAGAACCCTGGGCCCTCTGAAATGCTATACCATCTTATTGGTTTATGTTGTATGTGTGTGATATACATGCATGTGGTAGTGGTGAGTGGAGGCCTTGTTGGATGTCTTCTCCAGCTTCCCCAATGTGGCTTTTGAGACAGCCATTGGGTTAGTGCTCTACTACAAAGGAAACACAAAGCTTTGAGGACTTCCTACTTGAACATGGAGCCGACAGTCAGTGAATGGAATCTGCCTGTTTGTCTTGCAGAGCTGAGATTATAGTATGTTAGCATGCATGCTTTTCTGTGAGCACTGGGGATGGAAACTGGAGCTTCTCATGTTTGTACTGCAAGGCCTTTACCCAGTGGGCTATCCCTCAAACCAAGCGAGAATAAAAAATGGCTTCCTGGTGTACATGCCACCCCTTCCAAATGAACAAATAATTTAATTATAGGTAGAAGTCACTAAATGTTCAAACAATGTCATAAAAATAAAAACTAAAAATGCATTGTTTTATTAAAAACTACATAAAAATGGATAGGTTCAGTTAAAGATAATATCAAAAGTTGTTAGAACTAAATTACTACAACAGGAGAGTTTGCATTAAGTACTAAATATGAACCAAATCTTACAATATATATTTTTAAATTTTACTGTTTATTTATGTGTATGGGTCTCTGTGTGTGCACATATGTGTAGGTACTTGGGGAGGACAGAAGAGGATATTAGATACTCTAGAATTAGAGGTATAGATAGTTCAGCTAGACTTGGGGCACTGGGAATAAACTTGATTCTTCTGAAAGAAGTAGGCAATCCTAACTACTGAGTCACTTGCCTCCTTCCCTCCCTGGCTCCCTCCCACCTCCTTCTGAGTAAGCAAATATTTTTAATTACAAAAGGCTGCTTAAAAAGTAAAAGTCAATAAAGGAAAGATTTCCTCTGGCATCTAGAAGTACTGATTACATTGTCTAGCAGGATAATATTACTTGATAAAATTTGACTGTCAACAAGTAATTTATTAATTTATATTTATTTTATGTGTATGAATATCTTGCCTGCACATGCATGCTCCTTGAAGATGTCAGAAGAGGGTGCTGGATGCTTTGGGCCTGGAAGCTTGGATGGCAGTGAGCAATCATGTGGGTGCTAGAAACCTAAACCCAGGTCCTCTGCAAGAGCAACAGGCTCCATCTCTCCAGTCCCCTACATTCCAACTCTTAAACACATTAGTGTTTTTGTTTGTCTGTTTTTGCTTTTCAAATAAAATTGACTAGCTGAAGAGAAGCAACAGAATATATCCTATTTGAAAATCTTAAGAAATTTCTAGTGATTTTTGTTTTTGGAAATATTCACATTAGAAAAACCAATACAGCTGTTCTAAGGGAATGCTTGCTTGCTGATTTCAGCTTACCTAAAAGATAAGTATAAATTAACAAGGAAGAACAAACATAATTACATTACCTGAACTAAAGTTTCCTCTGGACTTCTACCCCTTCTGTGAATACATATGTAAAAACATTGCTTTACAAGCCTCTGTTACCTTGCTGGGAAGCTCTGAAGTCGGTTATAGGCCATGTGCAGGATCTTTAGACGTGGGTGCCCTGTTAACAAGGGCACACACTTATCAGTGAGGCTGTTGTTTGTCAAGTACAACTCCTGTAAGATACTGCTTGTCTCCTCAGAAAGTGTGGCTGGAGGCAGGGTTTCCAGTTTGTTTGCAGATGCATTCAGGAATCTCAGGCTGCAGAGACAAAATGCAGGAGAGTCCATTGATAAACCAGAGCTCTAGTTCAGATCCCTCAAAAACTCCAGAAGCTGCATGAGCTCCCACCTTTACCTGCATTCCTTTTTTCATTACTAGAATGAGGTTGTACAGAACACTACTATGTATGGGTTGCTCCATAGTTATTCATCAGTGAGTAAGGCTGTGGAGAATGGTATACCATCGGGCTACTCCATACCTTATCATCACTAGGGTAAATTGTATAGAATGATATTTCTTCATGGATTATCATCATGAGATCGAGGTTGTGCATTTTTTGCAAGTTACACCATTCTCAATACACCATGTTAGGAGGAACACAGACCAATGTCTTAACTACTGTCAACATTAACTCAGATTACTTGGTATTTTTTTTTCTACTTAAGCAGTCTTTAATGGACACTGTACCACACACCTCTACTCCTGCATCTTCTCAATCATTTCTTCCTTATATTTGCCCTTCTCCTTTCCTACTTGTTGAGACTTGGCTTTCCTTCCCAGGATCTTTTTTCGCTCTTTGTCCAGCTTTAGCCTGGTGATAAATAACCACCTTGCTGGGGGTGGATGGCCTCATGGACAGCTGTGCCATTAGCCTTTTCTCACTGCACTCACTCAATGGAGATGACGTATTTCTTCCTATGTACCTGGACCACTTTGCCCGTCTGCTGGCCTTTGTAGTGCCCTCAGACAACCTGAACTTCATCATCCTTTCGAATGGGCATAGATGTAACATTGTACTTCTATCTTAGCTCTTTGAAAAGGGGGGAAGACATGATCTTCCTCCAGATGTGAGAAGGTGCACTGAAATGCCATTTGTGGTTCTTGCTTCAGTGAGAAGTCACAAAGGGACTGAACTTCATTTTGGCAGCTGTGATTTGGCGATGGCCGCAGAAGGAAAGAGCCAGATTACTTGGTATTACCAATTATAACCTCTTACATTTCCATTTCCCCCACTTTGTAGTTAATATATGGGGGAGATCAGTTAAGAATGCTAATATCCTATTTATCATCATATTTTTCCTTTAAATTTTATTTATCCATTCTTATGTGACGTTTTTGTCCTGTGCATGCAGGACCAGAACACTACTTGCAGGCAGTGGTCTGTCGTCTTACCATTTGTGTTCCAGGTACCAACTTCAGTCATCATCCTTAGTGCAAGTGCTTTCCCAGCTGAACCATCTTGTTAGCTCTTGCTCATTATCTTTTTGCTTTTTTTTTTTCCAGTAATATTAGCCAAAATGTGTATGACTCCTTTTACTTATAGTTTGCAATTTAGAATTAAACTACAAGAATTCCTACTTATTTAATTTTTTTTGCTTTGTGCTAATATAATTTATAGGCATTTATTTATTCTACTGTAATAATTAATTACTCTTATTTTGCATTTATTACTAAAGCTGTCCTAGCTACAGTATGTTTTCTTATATACTTTTGAGTTTATCTTGTGTTCAGTCAATTCTGGTTTACTTTTGTGAATTCCAGACTGTTCTGACATTTTTTTCATACAACTTTTGAACATTTCTTAAGTTTATTCTAAGCATCTAATCTTTCTTCATGCCATTTTAAATGGGGTTTGCAATCAGTGTGCTGTCTCTGCTGGCTATTGCTTCCACATAAGAAGCCTCTTGATGTAAATTTCATATCTTGCTACCCAATATGACTGACATGTTTGAGACTGAGTAATTTATTAGCAACTCTAGAGTTTTTAGGTATGATACTCTGTGTGTGTGTTATGTCTGGTCTCAGGTATTATATTACACACAGACACAGTTTTCTTCTATAGGATTTTAGAGGAAAGTATTTTTTCCAACAATTATCTTCAACATTATTACTAAAATATTCCTCACTCCCACAATGGAGTATGTGCACATGTGTGTTAATACACATATGAAAACAAGAGGTCAGTGCTGAACTGGGTGTCTTCTTCTTCAATCACTCTCCACTAAATTTTGACACCAGGTCTCTCAGTAAGCCAAGAGCTCACTAATCCAGATCTTCCTGTCTGCCTGCAAATACTGGGGCTACAGGCACGCATGAGCCATTCCTGTTTTGCTATCTATGGGGCTGGTGATCTACAGATCTTCATGTTTGACTGGCAAGCACTTTCCCAATTGAGCCATTTCCCCAGACCAGCCCTTCGAATATTTATACGATCGTTTACTGTCGTATTTATTTGTTTTTCTACTCTAAGATCTTCAGTTTGGTGCCAGAAAATATTCTCTGTATTACAATTCTAAAACTCATCCTTCAAGGCCTTAAAACCTAAGCCACTGCTTTCTTTTTACTCTTTCTTCCAGTCCCACTAACTTACTACTGACTTCTAAGTTCTTTATTGCATTTTTACTTGGTTCATCTAAGTTTCAGTTTATTCTTTAAAAAAAACAAACAAAAAAAAACTTGGCCTGATATAAAAGCTTACACTGCACTTTGATCAACTTTTAAAAATGTTGCTACATTATTACTTTACATTAATATTTTTGCAGACTCTGATGACTGCCTAAATATGTGCCCTTGAAGATCCCTTTATCTTTATTACAGCTCTGAAAAGTTTCATTTTTCAAAATTTAAATTTAACTATTAGATCTCAAAGTTGATCACTGAGATTATTCCAGGTACCTAATTAGCAGTTCTTTTAAAATATACTTTAAGATCTTTTTGTATGTGTGTTATTAAAAACATGTTGAACTTTAAATATTTATAAATTCATTCTGTCCCACTACTTTCTCTGTTCTTCAAGAGCTCAGTAAGTAAATCCTGCTCCTTTGGGGCCAGTCTTCGCTTTCCCCTAGTGATCTCTAACCCTTCAGTTTTTCATTTCACTTCTCTGCCTTTCTTTAATGTCTCTTTTTGCATTTTTATTTGAAGGTATTACCTTTTATCCCCATGGTACAATGTGGCTCATTTATAAAATGACTGCTATTCTTTTCCATTTAATGAGTTCAATGACTTCTCTTCCCATTTGTCCATTTCCTCCCCCTCCCCTTTTTTTATAATATCCTCAAATGCTCACAATTATGTCTAATTGTTTTTGGAATGTTGCCTCACATTTTTGTCTTAACAGTAACTTAGGGGAGGACATGTGTCTTTTTTATTTTTTCTTAGGCACTCTTTATGGATATATTAGCCATTTCCCTATTGATAGTCATGCATCTGGTTATTTATAATGGTATTTTATGGATTTTTAAATTATGTGTCTATGTATGCAGATTTGTTGCTGTGCCTATGGAGGGCAAAAGCTGCCAGATCCCCAGCATCAGAGTTACAGGGAACTGTGAGCAGCAGAAGGTGGGTGCTGGGAGGTGAGCTTGAGTCATCTGCACAAGCAGTAAGCCATCTTAACCACTAAGTCACTGGGACTGTGTGCTATCCTAAGTGATTCTATTTGGACTGAGAACAGATGGATGTTGTGTCCTCTAACGTTCTGTTCACAGACCTTTCTATCCCTGGTCCTGCTTCCCTTTTCTTTTACCAACTGTGTTTTTAGGATTTCTATTGCTGCAGTGAAACATCATGACCAAAAAGCAAGTTGGGGAGGAAAGGGTTTATTAGGCTCACACTTAAGCATTGCTGATGATCACTGAAGGAAGTCAGGCCAAGAACTCAGACAGGGCAGGAGTCTAGAGGCAGGAGCTGCTTACTGGCTTGCTTCCCCTGATTTGCTCAGCCTACCTTTTTATAGAACCTAGAAACAGCAAGCCCAGGGATGGCACCACTTACCATGGACTGAACCCTCTCCCATTGATGACTCCATGAGAAAATGCCGTACAGCTGGATCTCAATGAGACATTTCCTCAGCTGATGACTATAGCTTGTGTCAAATTGACCCCAAACCACCTACTACACCAACCCAAGAGACTGATCTTTTGGATAGGTCATATTGCCAGTCCTCCTGTGCTTTCCTGTCAGGCGTTTCACATGTCTTGGCTTGATATGGAGCCTGAGAGTAGGATGGGTGATATGGAATTTGAGACTAATTGTTGAAACTCAAGCTTGCTTATCTTTTTCTTTAAGCTTTATCTCTTTCTGAGCTAACATTAGAGAACCTGTCACTCTGAAGCATACTCCACAACTATACAAAGAACTCTCAGAGGGGTAGCATCTCATCTTCAGTCCTCAGTTAGTTGTTCTTGGTAAGTGGTGCGGGAATAACTTCAAAAGCGAACTACAAGAGTCCTGGCTAGTGGGAAATTCAGTGTGCACACCTCCCCTCCTAACACATTCTTGTGGTTCCATAAGAACAGATGCCCCACAAGCACCAGTACAAGAGCAGATAATTCCACCTCAGAAGAGAACTAGAGTAGGTAGGTAACAATGCTCACCAATTTCAGGACGGCACTCTTGATTAGCCTTCCTGGACAGTATTCACGACTATTCTTATGAACATTTAGAACATTTGGTAAAAAGCTTTCTGGATTGTTCCTATTAGTCCCATGTGAAACTAGTCACCAGAATATGATCCTTGTCGAATCACATAATTGGCCATCCTGTGATGCTCAGTCTTCCCTTCCCCAGTGTCCAGGGAAATCTTGGAACTTTTCTGTGTAGTGTTGTAATTCCCACTGGCTGACTCTGCTTTTGACAAACCTGGCAGCTGATTTTGCTGCTAGTAACCCCCAAAGAGCCACCACATACACCCATTTGAGAAACACAAGAGATGAAATATATGGTATACCAAATGCCACTGAGTCTTCTGTAGGAATCTATTGTCAGCAGGACCTCCTGTGGTCACTTTGAGCTTTTAGTGTTTGATGAACCTTGCATACTAGAATTATGAGGGTGACCTCATTAAACATGCTGATTCTGGCTCTCCTTCTAACATCTAAGTCAGTGGAACTGAGATAAAAGCCAGGAATCCGCGAGTTCTCTATAGGATTCTGAAGACATGTTTTTAGAAACAATTCTAATCTACTGCATCCCTCCAAACACCAGAGCTTCAAAGATAGCTCACTTAAATAAAAAAGTGTGGGCAAGTCAGCTCTTCAAAATGCCAGAAATATCTGCCTTTGCCAAAGAGCACCAGTTGTCATGGTCAATTGATTGCCTTCTTCTGATTTTCTGTTCTCTTTTAGTTCCTTTGATATTTACACATATTCTGTCTGAGTCACTCATGCTTATGGTTTATGGTGTGACTAATACTCTGGGGATAGTTAATAAGTACAAATGAGAAATACCATGAATGTCACTGGTATATAGATGTCCCCACCACCATCTCCTGCCTCTGAGCAGCCTCGGTCAGCTCCAGCCAAGAAGAAAAACAGATCCTCGTCCTAACACTACTGGGGTCTATACAACTTTCCTTTAAAGGCATTTGTTCTAGCTTTGATAGTTGAAACAGTTCTGCTGGGGAAAGCTGTCTGACTACAAATGTGCATGACGAGCTTAGGTGGACAGGAAGTCAGTCACTGCCAAGATTATAAGAAAGAACAGAAGGATGGCAATTCCTCTGGCTTTGACTCATCCTCTCTGGTGGCCCACGGGGAATTACCTGCCTTCCTCTGACATCTGTTGGTGACAGCCAAGTATCTGAAACTCCTTTCGTGTTTCCATCATGAAGACTCCCATCACAGCAAAAAAATGTTCAGTAAAATAAGGAGTAAAATATTTACCAATTAACCCAATAGAACCAAATCTTGTCCTCTCTCAAGATCCAATATCACAATTTCTTAACAATATATGGACCAACAAATTCCACTAACATCTACAACTCTGAGCAATGAGCTCATGTTTATTTTAAAATACATATTAATTTTAATTGTTATAAATGTACATGTATTTATAGCATGACATTTCAATTCAAGTATAAATTGCTGTTTTTTAAAAAGCCACTCAAATAAAACTCAAAGGTGAATATAAAAAGTAAATTCATAGACTGGTGGTCAAGTCTTAAGAATGCTAATAAGATGGGCCACAAGCTTCCAGAGAGAAATGAAGACTTTATTAAAAGTCAGTCACCTAGTTGAAAGTAGTTTCCTTTCTCTTATGTATTTACCAGATAACCCTGCTAACAGGGAGAACAGACCAACACACGCTATTTCTCATTTATACAATCTAACCTAGAACTGGAAACAATTTATTATCATAAAGAATATTTTCAAAAACTATTGTTAAGGGGGCTGGAGAGATGGCTCAGCGGTTAGGAGCACCGTCTGCTCTTCTAGAGGACCCGGGTTCAATTCCCAGCTCCCACATGGCAGCTAACAACTGTCTGTAGTTCCGGTTCCAGGCAAACACCAAGGCAAATAAATAAATAAATAAAAGTGTTAAAAAACCAAAACAAAACAAAACTATTGTTAAGCTTTGAATTATGGAGTAGACTGACAGAGGAATTCATGTGGTTTCAACAGTGTCTGGGAGCTACCTGTAATTAATTCACAAACAGTAAATTAATTCTGTCACACAGCAACCAAGCGTTCTTCCTCATCCCAATAATCTAGGGTGTCCCTATTTCTGTCTTCTCTTAAATCTAACTTCTATTATGTTCATTATGCAGTTTTTTTTTTGTTTTGTTTTTTTTAGCTATGCATTAGGGTTTAAGTAACTTAGCAATTACAGCTACAGTCAACATTTTTCAGTGCTTACAACATCCAGCAGAGTGGCTGAACCATCAACTAAGACAAGTGAAAATTGAATGTGCAAGACACTTGTGATAAGGCTGCTTCCTGAAAAGCCCCAAAACTCTGGTGTTTTCTCTGATAGCCACTACTTCAATTTCAATAGCGGCTTGTAAGATCTCTACTGCTGACCAGAACTCAAAGGCCTACCTTTCTTGGTTTCTCTTCTCCATTTCCCTCCTCTGGGCAGCTGCCAGGATTTATAACTTGCCTACTCTGTGGATTTTCTTACAACCTCCAACTAAATGTTCACTGAATTTCAAAAAGAACACAAAATTTCTCTTAGCATTTATGTCTTAAGGTTTCCATTGCTTTAAAGAGATACCATGACCACAGCAACTCTTATAAAGGAAATAATTTAATGGTATAGCTTATAGTTCCAGAGTTTCAGTCCATTATCATTATGGCAGGACAAGGTGATATCTAGGCAGACACAGTGTTGGGAGAGGGAGCTAAGAATTCTACATCTTGTTCAGCAGGTAACAGGAAGTGAATTGAGACACTAGGTATGGCTTGAGCATATATGAGACCTCACCACCTCCTCAGTGACATGACACATCCACTCTAACAGGGCCATATCTTCTACAGTGCCACTCCCTATGAGCTTAGGAAGCTCAAATACATTCCAACTGCCACAGTCCCTCAAAACTACTTCTTCAAATGTTATGATACAAGTTATTTAGAAAAACTGTTCAAATATGAGGGGAAGCTGGGGAAATAGCTAGTGGGAGAAGGTTTGTCTTTAGCCCAATATCTATCAGGCCCTAAGCTAAATTTCTAGTACCTCGAAAACATAAAATTAAAATTTTTCATTACTGGGAACACCCACCTGCTGTGGGGGACACCACTCCCTGGGCAGAGACTTCTGGGCTGCGTAAGAGTAAAGGAATGAGTTGAACACTAACATAAACACATTAATTCATTGTTCTCAGCACTTGACTGTGTTATTATGTAATCAGCTGTTTCAAGTTTCTGCTGCCTTAACTTCCCTACAATAATTGGAATCATGAATCTCTTAAGTTGTTATGGTGTTTTCCCACAGAACAGAAAATCAAGACAATCAGATAATTAAGCTAATCCTAAAAAGGCCTTCACAACTCTTCTTCCAGGAGTGGTGTAAGAGTTCACATCTCATTCCTATGACATGTTTAGCATAGTACAAAATACCTTTCTCTAAAAAGAGCAGTGAAATTAGTAAAGATCTGCAGGATACCACTTTCTCCATTCCATACAAAATGGTAGAAAGATGGCTAGCTATAACAAGTTTTCATACATCTAGGAGAGATAATGAAATTCCAATAAATGAGCTCAGATCATAAGTGATAAAATCCTCAGTGACAGGCCCGTGTACAGACTTGGGTACATACTGAATGAACAGTCAAAATGCTTTACCTGTCAGCCTTCATGAGGAGGTTAGCTGGAAGTTCAATGAGCTGGTTGTGCTGTACATCCAAGACTTCTACCGATGTTCTCTCTAGCCTTTCAGGAAGACGTGCCAGCTGGTTGTGTCCTGCCAGCAGTTTCCGGAGACTACTATTACAAAATAAGCTGCATGAAAGGGGACAAAAAACAGAAGGCAACTATAAAGAGTAGCATTTAAATAACCATCATTCCATAAATTGTATATTAATTCAGTACAGACTAACAGGTTCATTTTTATTTATTTACTTCAGTCAATGTATTCAAGTGTTTTCCCTGCATGTATTTATGTACACCACATGGGTACTTGGTACTTGCAGAGGTGTGAAAAGGGCATCTAATGCCCTGGAACTGGAGTTATGGATGGCTGTGAGTCATCATGTGGGTGCTGGTAATTGAACTAAGTCTTATGCAAGAGCTGCCAGTGCTCTTGGATTCTAACTTATCTCCTGAGCTTTAGCAGGCTTATTTTAATATAAACTTGGAGCTATTTTTATTTCAGTACTTTCTATATGTTTCACAGAAGGAGACACTGTAAAGATCTTGGTCTCACCTTGACCCGCAAGGTAAATTTTATAAGGCTACATGCTTTCTCCAGACCCACAAGGCTAATGTCCTGAATGAAGTCTAAATAAAGAGCAATCTTTACAGTAATGATTAACAGTAAACAAAGTCTTTAATGGCATGAAGTTTTTATAAATACATCTAGAAAATGTTACATTTTACTTCATAATTTAGATTTCCCCTTTTCTCTCCCTAATGCCTGTATATTTTAGTGAATCCTAGTTTCATCCTATACCAAAGTAGATACTCTCTTCTAAAGAGAATAGAATGGGTAGGTTCAATTACCTGCAGTACTAATATAACTAGATTGAGCTCAATTCTTCTGAATACTATCAAATCATCGAGATAGTACTTCTCTTTTCATGTATTTTCATTTATAAATAACTTGTTTTGCTCAATGCATCATATACCCTTCTTAGAGAAACACAGTTGCTTAAATATTAAATAAAATCTAATGAATCACTTTTACTTGAATATTAGACCACCAAAATGCAGCTCAACACTGAGAAAGAGAAAGCAATAGGTATTATTTTTGTTACACATTGGCATTTACTTTGAATAAATATTTGTTTAGATACACAAAAGCTACTACTGGTACAAAGCCAATCAAATAATGGCTTTGAGAAAATGGCAAAATGTTAAATTATATTTATTAGTGTGTGAAAGTGTACTACAGTGTAAGCACATTAGTGACTTATGTTCCACCTGCTGGACTGAGGAGGAAAAGACAAGACAGAAGAACAGTAAGAAAGACAATAGGAAAAATTTCCAACAGTTTTCTTTGTCATGCTCCTTTTCTAAAAGCACTGGGCATGATATTTGTTTGTCTGTCTATCTGTCTGTCTCTTTCTCTAGTGATGATTGCTGAATGAGGGTCAATTAAATGTTCAATTAACTAATCCTCTGGGGGCAGAAAGCATTTTTAAACGAACCAGATTTATGGATAATATGATGGCTGAAGAACAAAGAAAAACTAAAAATTCAGGGATTGAAAATTCAGGGACTTACATTTGTTTTATGAGAGCAATATTTTAACACAATGAGAGCTACGTATGTAACTGAAAACTCTCTAGGTGTCACAATAAAAAGTAAATGAAATAATTCTAATTACTTGACTTGCTATATCTAAAATTCTTTTAGTATTGTTAATATAAATTTGTTTGTATTTGGTGTCTATATCCACAGTTCTTCTTCACTAGAACTAGTTACAGCCCATTCTCTCTCTCTCTCTCTCTCTCTCTCTCTCTCTCTCTCTCTCTGTGTGTGTGTGTGTGTGTGTGTGTGAGAGAGAGAGAGAGAGAGAGAGAGAGAGAGAGACAGACAGACAGACAGACAGACAGAACAGAACAGAACAGAACAGAAGTCAGCACTGGCTATCCTTACTCATTCTCTACTTTATTCCTTTGAAGCAGGTCCTGCCACTGAACCCATGGCCCACCAACTGGCTAGACTGGCTGCCACAGCACTACAGGGACCCACCTATGTCTGTTCCCAGTGCTAGGCTCATAGACACACGTGACCAGGCTTGGCTTCTTTTATGTGAATACTGAAGATTCAATCTCAGGTCCTTATACTTATTACTTAGATATCTCTCCAGCTCTTACTCATATTTTCAAGGGTTAGCTAAAAGAAGTCTGACATAAAGATCAAATAAAGATTAAGCTAAATGTTACTTTTATCTTATTAGTATTGATATATTTGATTGATTACTCATTGATAGAAACAATTTTTCTAGGTCCTATGACTAGCTAAAAATGTTGAAATAACTGAACTTAAATTTTGGTAACAACTGGCTATCAATTTAGTTTAAATTACTACTTAACTTAAAATTAATAATCAGTGTCTTGGTCATAAGAGCCACACTTCAAATGCCAGCCAGCACATGCAAACTTTAGGAGCACTAAGGTAAACACCATGTTCATCACAGAAAGTTTCCATGACAGCCTAAGAAACACTTCTCCTATGGTTTATTAACTACTTGGCTAGGAAAGATTCATCTATATCTAAGAACACTAGAAATCATGACATGGCTACCTGGAAATTCTTATTAAAGGGCAAATTAGAATGGGGAGATGAGTCAGTGGGTAGAGCTCATGATGTGAGGCCTGAGGAGCTGTTTTCAGACCCCCAGGACTTGAGAAAGTCAGCAGCAATGGCACTCATGTATGAAATCCTTGTGGGTGAATAAACGATTTCTGGAAATGTGAGGGCCAGCTAGCCTGATGTGTGCATCAGCACATAAAAAAGACCTTGTCTTCTCCAGGTCAGACAGGGAGGGCTGACCCATGGGCAGTCCACTGACCTTCATGCGTGCACCATGCACAACCCCCAACAGTATTAAAAACATAAATTATGAAAAAAGGTCAGAGAAAGAGAGTAAAGTTTATAGTAAATTTCCCATCTCAAATTTGAAATTAAAGAGAAGAAGTTTGCTCTGTCAAAGTTTAGTGATCTAGACATATCTCCCTGTCTGTGTGCCCTGCACCAAAGCTGTGTCCCAGGGAAAGAAAGACGATGCAGGGTCAGGCAGACATGCTGTCAACAGACAGAGGAGGGGTGCTGAAAAAACTAACATCCCAGAAATAAGCCATTCTGCTGGCCAAGACTCTGAGCATTCCTACTTTATTGTAACTTTCCAATAAGCACCACAACCTGTATGGATCTGCAATGTCAGCCTGAAGTCAAAAGCTTACTCAGCTCTCCACCCCATGATAATACAGAAATTAAAAAAAAAAAAAAACAAAAAACAAACCAATGAATACATTTGAAAACACACTGTCTTGAGGTTCATAACAAGCTGATAAGATAAACAGGAATCTAGCATATTATTAATGATCTTTTTTTTTTTATCCTCTCCTTTGATCTGAAATACTTACCGGGCAGGAAGTTCACATATTTGATTATGGCCAATATCTAAAACTTCTAACTTTCGACTTTCACATACCCATTCAGGCACATTTTCTAGGCAGTTTCTAAGGATAAGAACACAAAAATAGTTATTTTTTTAAAAAATAAATCTGCCCTCAAATATGTAGTTTATTTTTTTAATTTATATATGTGTGCGTGTATGCACACATTCATTCAGGTGCCCACTGAGGCTAGAAGAAATCATAGGATCCCCTGGAGCTGGAACTACAGGCAGTTGTGAGCCACTGGTATAAGAGCTGGACAGGAACTCTAGTTCTCTGCAAGAACACCACATATTCTTCACTGCTGGACCATCTCTCCAGCCCCTCAAATATATTTTTAAGATCAAAACAACTACAGAGAAATAAAACTAAAAAAAAAAAAAAAAAAAAAAGCCAAAACACAATGGGCAAGATCAAAAGGATATAGGAAATCAATCACAGATGAACAATTATAATAAAGAAATAAAAACTAACACAGATACATGATCTGCATCTCTCTAACATCTAAAAGACTGCTACCTCTCAGACATTAACATTCCTTTAGAGACCACTGAAAAAATCAGAAAGGGGAAAAAAGTGATCTAGGTAAGTTATATGATCAACTGATCAACTTACAAAGTATTACTTTCAAGTTTACATTTTGATTATTGGCATTAAAATAACTCCCAAGTCTACTTGTCATCATGCAAATTACAGATACTGGGAAAAAGAGAAAGTGAAATGGTGCACTAAAAGTTGACTTGGAATTAATTATTTGGGCCATTTAACAATAATTACAGTTACTAGAAACAAGTGAACTGAAACAATAATGACTTTATTAAATGATCTGATCATTAGAGAAATATCCTACATTTGAATTTCCTTTCTTTAACCTTTAAACAAAAATGCATAATCAGGTACAAATAAAAGCATGTAAGTACTTCTCCCCTTTCCACTCCCACTCAGAAGGAATGGAACCAAAAGCCTCACACATGTTTGTCAGGATGATTCATACTGAACAGATGCACAAGGCTGAGAAAATGTTTGGGAAAAGAAAAGAAAGAAATATTAACAAAATGGAAGACTGATCCATGAAGTAAAAAATAAATAAAATACCAAATTTGATTAAATATGGAAATAGAAGCCATTATTTTCCTACTATTTATATGGGCACACACTGTTGTGATCTAAAACTTTTATTTTATAATAGTCAACTCTTGAAACAGACTAACAAGATAGAAAAGTGGAAAAACTGCATCATAAAAACAATCCAAGCACAAGGAAATAAAAACTGTAAATGGTAAAACAGTGTAGAACTATTGGGGCTGGAGAGATGGCTCAGCGGTTAAGAGCACTGATGTTCTTCCAGAGGACCAGGGTTCATTTCCCAGCACCTACATGGCAGCTCACAACTGTCTGTAGTTCCAGGCAAACACCAAGGCAAACAAATAAAAATAAAGTTTAAAAAAAACAGTGTAAAACTCTGCAGAAGAACTCTGAGGTCCTACTACTGATCTTTGCAACAGCTTGGGAGGTAGGGCACGGTCCAGAGTCATAAAGATGAGCAATAATTAAGTGTTCTTAATAACTTAATAATTAAGTGTTCTTAATAATTCAGAGTTCTGTCCTACGGATTCCCATAAGGACTATGTGCCAATTACATTTTATGAGTAAGAAGAAACAGGATCACTGTATAGCCAACTCTCTGAAGAAAATCTGTACAAGGTATATGTGCATATATATACAAGCTCCTGTTCTCATTTAAAAGATGAAAATTAAATTTGGAGTTAATAAGGAGGGGTGGAAAAAAACCTAAGAACTTAAACCAAGTAATGTTTCAGTTTAAATTAATTAAATAAAACTGTAGCAATTTAACAGGAAACTCATGAAGCAATTCAAAGAACTTTATATCTAAGTTTATAGTAAAGTTACAATTAGAATAATTCTAATAGCTAAAACTTAAAAAGTACTTATTAAAATAACTAAATTTGTGTTTCATGATGAAAGGTAAAATTCTATACCTTATAACTCACACTGTCATTGGGATTACAATGGATGGTGACTCACAAGCATACCACAATTCACAACCTCAGATGGCTTACAGTTGGTATCTTCAGAGAGCCAGACTCCTAAGCATTCTGCAGTTTGGGGTATTTCCTTAAAATGAGTTTCAATTTTATTAAAACTACTAAAACTACTTAAGTTTTACTTGTGTAAATATATGCTGTAGACAAGGTCTTTATGCCATGAGAAGAAACCAATCTGTTCTTGCATTTTAGGCACTGGAATAAATAAGACCCACTATAGAAGCAAAGGTTCATTAAAGTCAGAAGGTCTGCCTATCTGCAACATGCTTAGAGCCCAACAGCTCCTGGAGTTTTTGGCAATTACATGTGTGTACAAATTAACAAAAAGGAAGTTAGAGAAATAGTAGTGTTTTAAACAGTAGTGTCATATTTGAGGGAAGAAACACAAGATACAATTAAGCCACATGAAGTACTAATGAATCTTCAAGTCATTCTGAAGTTTCTAGTCTTTTAGGCACAAACCTAGGGTCCAAACTGTTTCCAGAGTTGGGGTGCACCTCAGTGGCAGAAGCTCACTTAGCTTGGATGAGGCCTTGAGTTTGAACTCGGGTACAGAAAAAACACAGAAAGATGGCATCCAAAGGCATTTAATTTTTTTGATGAAATTTTAAATTAAGTTTAATTTTTATTATTTTAAAACATTTTTGTGTTTATTACTTTCCTTCAAAATCTAGAAAACATCTTAGGCAAAGGCTTGGATAGACGCAGCTAGAGAACTCCTCAATGGGCCAGCAGTTCTGGGAGGTGCTGTCTTCTTACCTTGAGACATCCATGTAAGACAAATAATTTGGAGCCGGGTAAACATCAAGTTGAACGAGTTCTACAAGAAGAAAAAACACAAATACACTGCTACCCATGTGACTCTGTATGTAGAAAGCGCTGTACTTTCACCCTCCACTGTCTGTTTAGTTTAGAAAGTACAATGCATCTTCTTGTGTAACTTTAACTGCAGGAGGATACAGTCATCTTCCAAGGCAACCCTGAGCCATTCATTCTTGGCTCCTAATTAGTTTATGTCTTTCTCTCTGAGGTGAGTACTAAACTGCACCTAAAACGTCACTCAAACAAACACCATATTTTTAATCTTCACACCTGAAACAGCACACTCCAGAGACTTATGAATGAGCCTCGATAGTTAGATCTGAAAGCTTTCTGAACTCAGGACATGTAATACCACTGTTTTCCCAGGGCTTTGTTCCTTGAACAAAGCAGTTTCTCTCTTAATTCAGAGGTTCAGCCCTTATGTAGTTGTCTACTCTGGTCCCAGTGAAAGGCTTAGAGACTGATTTCTGGTACCCGGTGTCTCCTTCCTTCCAATGTTTCGGGGACCCACTTTAGAGCAGATCATGGCCAGATGCAGGTCCTCTTAGCTCACATGAAGTCTGTCTTGACAAACGGTGTGGTTGACTCTCACCCCTTGCCCATAAATGTATCCTGCCTCCTGCTCTCACATTTGTCTGAAAGTGTCCTAGTGTCACACACCTCCTCTTCCTAAGGGCTCCTAGAAATCTCACTATCCGACTCCACACCATACAACCCACAGTTAATAAACAACCCCCAAATTAAAGGTCTTATTAAATAAGTAAGAATCTTGCTATTAGGATATTCCTGTGGGCACATAGCTCAGGTTTATCTTCAAGTAATCCCACTGTCAATGGAATACAAAATTGCAGGTCTTGAATGGAGCCTACAATGGACTTCCTTCTATCCTCCAGTACTTAATCAGGAAGCCAATAAAACAGTTTACCTTGACCCTTAATGACCAGTGGGAGTAATATATCATGGTATAAAAAAAACAAGCTAGGAATAGTAGAATTTTCCTTCTGTTTCCTGTAAATACCAAGACAACATTTTTCTTTTACAACTTTTATATTGGAAGGATTTGACAATTTCTTTAGTAAATGAGGAAAGAATAAAGTCAGTGAGGTATAAATGATGGTGCTGGGTGAAGAGGGCAGCTTGGATGAGCTCTGCCACTTACCATTAGAAGAAGCATAGAGTGCTTTTAGGAAATAGCCACAAATGTTCAATGTCACCAGCTTATTCCTTTCACAGTGCAGAACTTCTATGTTGTTGAAAATCATAGCATCTAGATCAGCAAGTTTATTGTCTCGCAGGTCGAGCTGAGTGACATGCTGCACAAAGTCCACTTCATCTGCTATAAGCTTTCTGAGTATGTTCAGTCTTAAGGAAGGACACAAACATAAGCAACTTAACTACAATACTATGAACAAATTGCTGAACCCAATCAGTGTACAGTAATGAGAAAGAACTTAAGTCTCACTGTATTAGAGTTCCTCATGCAATCTTTAATCTAAGCATTTGGCCCTGTTTAACTGGTAAAATTCACTAGCTATTTTTAGCTATAAATCTATAAGATCTGAACCTTTCTGATATATTTTGAAATACAATTTAGACCATGAAGGCTGGAAGAGGATCAAGTATATTGCTTTTACCTAATTCACATTAAGAAAAAAATATCCACTTAGGCACTTATGTCCAAAGATAGAGGCTGGAAAGTACAGATAGCATACTGAAAAGAATATCAGAAATACACCCAGAACCACCTGAGACCCACCACAAGTGAATTGACTTCCTAAAGGAAGAGAAGGATGCATAGAAAAGTAGATGGATAATCAGAAAGGACAAAATCAAGGGCAATGACCTCAATCCACACACTGAACGGGAGCAGCAGAGATGGTAATGTAGGTATAGGGATTCTTGATTCTCAGGATCATACACAGATTACTACTCAAAGAGCAAAGTGCAGAAGACACTGAACAGTGACATCCAGGGTCACTGCGAAATCATAAAATGAAGGACATCAATGAAGATCAACAACTTAGGAAGGATTGATGGGAGGGTCTTCTGCCGTGACCACTGTTAGGGTGAGTGGAGCTGCTGCAGATAAGTTGTGAAAGACAAGCAGCAGTGGACCAATATGAGAAAGATATGAAATCAATATAAAAAATACAAAGTTAGTTTCCACTGCTGAAAATAAATGAAAATGTCACTTCTTGTTACCAAGGTAGGCTACACTACCTTTTCAAAGAAACAACTTTCTCTCCCTAGGTGAAAGAGCACTGAGCTTATGCACTTGATTAGGGGCACTGTTACTTTGCAAGAAGTTCAAGACCAAGCATTCTCTGGAGTTTCTGCCTTTCAAAAAACAAAATAGAGCTATTAATTTAAATATTTATGATATTTAAGTAATATCATAAAGCCACTGATTGAAACACAAGAATGAATGACAGCACAGAGCATAGATTTGTCAACAACTAAGGGCAGCACATGGTGTCTTCAAATGTCCTTAAAATAATGCTTTTAGTTCCTTCTTTTCTTGTTCTGGGTTGTAAGATTCAAAATTTGGTCTTAACCCAGAAATTTGCCTATTTCCAAATGCTCATTAGCTATCAAAATATGCTCAATGAATAAAAAAACAAGCCACATTTTTGGAGATAACAAGACTGAAGGAATTTAAAGAATGTTTCATGTTTTCCCCCAAATTATACTTTGAATAACCATAAAAGCGTTATCATCTTCATTTCAAACAGCAACTCACCCACCATGCATCTCTGTATTGGTACTAAGATGACAAAAACCATTTTTTAAGTGAAGAATGAAAAGAAAGTCTATGAGGAAAGAAAAGATGGCATTCTTGTGTGGAGAAGAACAGCTCCAAGGATTATCCTCTAGCTCCAGGAGGAGAACCCGGGCAATAGTCTTCTAATTCTCATCCGGGAAAAGAGAAAAACAATTTTTTTTTATTCTGACAAATAGTTAAGATGATGAAAGAAATACCAGTGTTCCATTCTGTGTATACTATGAAGGGCTGTGGTCAAGATGATGACAAGGACAGGATGATGACTGCTGGCTTTATACTGATCAGAGAACAAGAGGAAGTGCTTTGCAATGTTCCATAGGAAAACGAAGTATCTGATGATGTTGTACCAAAGTACACAATACTAAGAACCTGCAAAGTAGATACTATTGAGAAGGAAGTACAGCATCTGAGTCCCAACAGTGTGTCAAGCAAGGAATAGCAGTTCACAGAAAATGGCAATGACTTCTAGATCAAAGGCAGAAACAAAGCAATGTGTGACTTTCAAGTGTGCTACAGGCTAAGTGGAAGGAGTAGTAACAAGGCTGGCTATGCTCATGTACTGAGCCATTGAAGTATTTAGCAAGGGCTTTACCTACTCAATGCTAACACTGGGAGGTCAAGGGTAATTAAGAGCACTGCCTAACAGACCATGACAAGGGGCCTTCATCTAAATTTCTAAGTCATTACAGCACACACAAAAACACAGCTTCTACCACATGACTTGCTACTCAAATCTAATACTTATATCAGCTGTCTACCTGCACAATCAATCTGTCATCAAGTGCTCAAATACAGTATCAGTGTCAAATCACCACACATTTCTAAAACAGTTTCTTATTGTGGAAAAGTAGTAAAGAAATGGCTTCCAAGCCTGTGTTGGAGGACAGAGCCTCTCTTACAAAGGACTTGTATGCTGGTGGGCTGAAAGCTGAGAGAAGTTAGTATAATTTAAGTCTGTGTTTCACAGGTATGGGTGACTATGAAAATAAGAGAAGCTATATGGATAAATGGTCCAGCGATCAGTTGAAGGAAAATCAGTACCAAGCAGACAAAGAACTAAGCAAAGCCGAGGAATCATTGATTATAATGAAGAATATCACTGTGGGGGAGAGGATGAAAGAAAGGGAGATTGTCTTTAGGCCTGATGTAACATATCTTTTGGAAGAAAATGCAATAAAGTCAGCTGTTTGTATAGAGGGAATTCAGTGCTAGCCCAGGGCAGAACTATAAGCAAATCTATATTTTTCTATGTTAGCACAGGAACCCAGAAAGAAGCAGTTCCCTCTGCAGTCAATATTTACAAAAGTTACAATGTCTCTGCTGGTAAACAGCATCTATCTCATGCTACCCAAGAGACTCAAACTCAAACTACAATCCCAGAACGTCACAGAACTCTAAGAACTGTTAACCCTAGACACATTACATCAATCTTATTTGTAAGTCTCTTCAAGAAAAACAACTGCATTGTCACATGTACCACGTAACTCTGAAACTACCTCAACCGTGTTACCAATGACTAGCAAAGATATACCACGGAGTCACTAAAAAAAAAAAAAAAAAAAAAAAAAGAACAAAATTCTGAAATAGAAAATTACATATTTAAACAACTCAGAGTTAATATCATTATGCTTGTAAATACATTTAACCAGACAAAGTGTTGGTCCTTGTCTCATTCTAAAAAGTTCTCAAACTCAGATAAATTACAACTATTTATGTTTGCCAAATTCAGAATTCTAGCCCTACCCACCACTAATACCCCCTAGTTAGGAAAGCTTGCGTTCATTAGTGTGAGGAGAGATGAAGGCAAACAATTCTCTGGTGGTAGGATCCAAACCACGGAAGTGGGAAGAAAGGGAGCAGTGAGCCACTTTATGGCAAGAGGTCTGAGCTGCTAAGTGTCTGAGTTATCAAGAGGAAGAAGTCAGCAGTGAAGCAAGAATAGACCCACTTTCCACAAACAGCAGAAATATCAAGACAGACAGCTGAGTAGGCTTCAGGAGTGGAGACAGCCCTCAGTGGATAACAACTGAGCATAATCCTGGCTGGGAATGCTAGGCAATTCAACCATTCTCTCCATTAATATGAATTTATTAATTCTATTATTATTATCTAATTATTATTAGCTCTATTATTAACTGGAATTTGTAGATCAGAAGCAGACAAATAGAAATTAACTGAAGACTTACTATGGCAAGCAAGCAGACATCAGCTTCTGATCAATGGGGCGGAAATAATTTAGTTTAAAAAGTACCATCCTGAGTGAGCTAGCATTTAAGACTCACTCCTGTACATTGTTTTGTAAGAAGTTCATGACAGGCTCTTGTTTTTCTTTTAAAAGGATAAAATTTAAAAACCATCCTTCTTGGGCACATAGAGATAGCTCAGCTGTTAAAAG
The DNA here is from genome assembly GCA_004025045.1 of Sigmodon hispidus. Taxonomy (NCBI): domain Eukaryota; kingdom Metazoa; phylum Chordata; class Mammalia; order Rodentia; family Cricetidae; genus Sigmodon; species Sigmodon hispidus. The sequence goes on from PVIH01006600.1 coordinate 21,682, forward strand.
CACTTGCTTGTCTTTGCTCAGAACCTGGGTTTAGCTCCTAGTACCCACATGGCAGCTCACAAATATTCTTAACTCCAGTTCTAGGGAACTTGACCCCCCCCCCCTTTTGACTATCAATGGGCACCAGACATATACATAGTGCATATATACATACACTCAAATACATAAAATAAATCTTTAAGAGAATGCAAAAATGATAGATCCTCTTGCATAAGGTATCTCTGTTATTAAAAACCAGTAGAGCCTGACCTACCAAAGCACGATGACAAAGCATTCATGGACAGCAACAACCAGTGCCAGGACCTTCTAGCTTGGTTCTAGTGTGGTTTTACAAGGGATCACAGTAAAGAGAGCATATGACTTTGGATCTGATAGGAGATTAATTACTGATGAATGGTAATCTAAGCTCTGAGCTACTTGAATGAATAGAAAAGAAATTCAATCAATCTAATGTGTACATTAAATTAAGAGAAAAAAAATCAAGAGATGCTCCATGGTATCAAATGTCTCAGGTAAGAAAGACACAGATTAAAAAAAAAAAAAAAAAAAAAAAAACCCAAAAAACTAGGGACAATCTCCACCATGTTCTGGATGATTTTCAGTTAATATAACAGTCCTCTATGCCACTGCTCCTAAATATTCATGCAAGTTAAAACTGGATCCAGGCTTATAAGACCCTCACAATGCAAAGTCATTCATCAATGAGATTTTTTAAAAGAAATCTTCAAGGAAAAACAAACCCCACAATTAAGTCATTTCTTCTTTCTGGATATTTATTTGCCCCACAATATAAGCCAGTCACTCAAATGAGATGTATTTCTCAAAAAGGTTACCTTAGGTCCACATGTTTAATATGATGCATTCTTCTTAAAGCCTGTAGTCTAAGGGTCTCCATACAGTTCCCAGCCATACAGAGTTTATCCACAGCAGTCAACTTCTCCAATACCTCTGGAATGTCAGTGAATTCATTAAAGGAAAGACCCAAATAGCTGAGTTGATGCATGTTCTCCAACTCAGCAGGAAGAGATTGGAGAAAATTCCCATCCAGCAAAAATGTCTGCAAGCTATCAAAGAAGACATAACAATTACATAGAAAAAAGTACATTTTTCAACGTTATTATCAACATACTAATGTTCATGAAAATTACTGAAATGCTGCAACATGCATAAGGATAGGCAGAAAGTAATGTAGTGGAATTATCTTGTTACATTGTAAATAACTGTCCTTCCTACTAGTTTAATAAAAAACACTGACTGGCTGAAGGCAGACAGGAAGTAGGGGTGGAGCTACCAGACTGGGAAAACTCCAGGAATAGGAAGAGCAGAACAGAGGTGCAGCAAAGAAGCCCGAGAGACACCACAGGCTTGAGAGAGAAAAGAAAAAGGAAAAAAGAATAAAGTCCTTAAAAAAGAAACAGAGTTTAAAAAAAAAAAAAAAAAAGGCCACATAAAGATGGAAAATACAAAGAGTGTCTGGATACTGTATGTTATTGTCTTGTCTTTAAGTTTTCTGACCGAAAATGAAGAGTAAAAGCTGCTAAAAGCTATATGATTATAAATGCTGCTGGATTAATCCAATCTATATATTTTATAAATGAGTTAACTTTAAAACTGAAATCAAAAGATATGTTTCTTTGGAGAAGAAGTTTTCTTTTTATTTCCACATAAAATGAGAGGTTACGGATTTATTAAAATTAAAGAAATTAAAGTTTGATTGAGGAAGACCCCCTGAAAAGTCTCAAATGGAAATGGATGCTCCAAGTGATTCAGCATTTCAGAGCACTTCTGTTGCAGTTTCCTCTCAGCTCCGCATCCAAAACAACTTCAAGGAGACAAGCTGAGATGAACTAGCCTTACAGACTACTCCACTAAAGACTCTTCCATAATCTTAAATTTTTCTTTGGATCTCCATGGGATTTCCAGCACCGCCATTCAGCAGGAAATAGCCTAGAGAATTATGCCCACATTCCCCAAAAAAAGGATTATGGATGTTTGTGTTTGTTTACAGTGTTGCTTATAAGTCATTATAGATAATGGGTAAAAAAGAATATTAGATTTAGGGTTCTTGTTTTCAAAAGAAAAAAAAAAGGAAATGTAGTGGGATTATATTGTTACATTGTAAATAATTGTCATGCCTACTAGTTTAATAAGAACACTTCCTGGCTGAAGGCAGACAGGAAGTATGGGTGGAACTACCAGACTGGGAAAACTCTGGGAATAGGAAAATCAGAGCAGAGATGAAGCAGAGAAGCCCAAGAGACACCACGATGACACGACAGTAGACACCGAGGAAAGAAGTTGAAATGCTGCTCTGAGAAAACATACTAAACTGCATGGCTGAACAAGATAAGAATCATAAGTTAGTTTAAGAGTAAAGAATTAGCCAGTTATATGCCTAGGCCCTAGGTCAATCATCATAAAATTAATATAAGCCTTTGTGTGATTATTTGGTGCTAAGAGGCAGTGGGGCTATGAGTGGGTCCAAATTTCAGGGCTATGCCTGAAAGTCTGGGCTAGAAACTTAATACTACAAAATAACAAGAAACAAGGAGACAAGATAAGAAATAAGGACCACAACCTTGTATTAAAATGAGAAATGTTACAAAATCTCTTCAACTTGAAAAGGCATATCTGGAAAAATCTGCTATCAGCAATACAAACCAGTCTCTATACACACTGTTTTTTTTTTTTTAAATTAATTTCTAAACCTTAAAATTCAATATCTCAGGAAATAAAAAAGTAACCTTCTCTTCTATGTTTAGATACACTCATTCATAAAGACTGCTGTTCAAAACAACTGTCATTGAGTTTTAACAAGACTCTGAACTCTACATAGGCCTAATGCTACATGTGAGGCAAGCACTTCATTGGCAAACATAACAAATTAATATGTTGTGCAACTTCCACAGAGCTTACCAGATCCAGCCCCCCCTCCCCACCCCGGTGTAAATACGAACTTCTGCATAGCTCCAACAGCTGCTGGGACTTCTCGAAGACCATTGCAAGACACATTCAGCTCTGCTAGGGTTGGAATGCTGCAGACTGCTGATGGAAAGGCTCCTAGGTGGTTATTGGAAAGGTTAAGGCTCTTCAACTTGGTGAACCTATGACAATAAAACAGAAAGAAATGAAAGTCACAAATGCCTGGAATAACCTTCAAGATAATCATACCCTACACCCTAATCTGACTGAGGTACAACTCCAGCCCTTCAAGGCTTAAGAAGTAGCAAAGCCAGAGAGCAGATCTGACTCCAATGTCAGTATTTTACCTAAGATGTAAACATATTCAAAAAGACTTGTGGCTGTAAAATCATGTTGACTGAAGAGTAAGTTCGACTGGAACAACTTTTTAAACTCTATTAACAATCAGTTAAGTGGTCCTGTGAGGGAGCCAGAGTTGGCAAAGCTCAGAAACACCCTCTCTGTTTTTTCAGACAAGTCCAAAATTTGTTCTTCTCACCTTCAACCCCAAGTCAGTATGAGAAACAATCATAGTCAGTTTCCTAAACACCCACGGCTTTGAAGTGTCAGATTTAGGGACCACTTACCACCATTATCCCATCTCAATTATCAAAGTTACAGTTCACTGAACACCCCCTGGCTCTGTAGACACCCATGGCTCTAATGTCAGACTTAGGGACCAGTTACCACTCCCTCATCTCTATACTGCTGATGCACACACAGCCTTCTTCTCAAAGACCTTTTCTCACTTCATTTTTTCTTCACAAAGTTCCTTCCTAATCATCTGTCTTCCTATGACCACTGTCTGCTTTGTGTCTCCTTACCCTTCAGACTGGCACTCCCAGCTGTTATGCTCTTTGTCATCTTCTTGATCCACAATCATCTTCCTTGAAAAGCTCACTGCTACCTCAACAGCTTGCTCCATCCAATCACAAATTATCTCTGCTTTGAGTCACCTACTTCTTCCATCAAAAACTAAACTTACCAAATCTTTATCCCACCCCAATATATCCTTTTGCTTGCTCTATTTCTGGTAAGGCCCTTTAATTTTCTCAAGTTGTCCAAGCAACTGCAGAAGCTGTCTTTAATTTTTACCTCTCTGTGTATTAACACTGACACTCTGGACATAATCTCCATATATGAGAAGAGACTCAAGTTAAATTCCTTCAGGATCTGCCCCAGTCTAACGCTTGGTAGTTTATACTATGTCAAGAGCAGACACATGACCTATTTACTAAAAAAAAAATTTTCTTTTTACTTACTAAAATATATGACAATAAAGCTGTAGTCCAAAAGAAATGTAAAGTTTTATTCAGTATGAAAACTGATAATGCACCTACTGAACAAGCCCAATGTGTTACCATGGTTTTTAAATAACAGCTATCTTACTGGTGCATGGACATAGATCTAGTCATAATTTAAACTGAAAAAAGGCAAATAGTTATTGTTTAACTGAACTGTCATTTTAAGTTGTTTATAATATTGTACTTTGATCCATCAGAACTTCAAGGGACTGTTTAGTCTTTATTCTTCTTACTACAGCCTCTCACACACAAGAAAAGCTGACAGGCTGTGCTATTCTCACGCAGTGGATAGCAAAAGATGCTTGGGGGACTTCTAAAGGGGTTTCTGATTAAATCATTAATGAGAAATGATTAAACCCCAAAGTCAAAACTATTTTACAATACAAGAATTCCAACTTGCTTTTGCTTTTCTTCGGGTATTTAACAAACTTTCACATTGCATTGCACATCCTTGTGAAATCACTGCTGACTGAATGCAGAGAATCCAGACAAAGTCATAGATTTGCAAAACTAGAAAACAATGGCAACCACTGTGATATTTGTGTTATGTAAAATGATTTTCATTCCCTTAAACCTGCCACCTGTGGTAGGTGAGAAAGCTGACCCTCCCCCTTACCAGCTGCAGCACCTGAGAAACTGGACACTGCATTTGGGCAGCACAGTAGAACTGATCCTGTTCAAGTAGGTATGAGTGAGCCAGCCTGATGTTGTGAGCAACGAAGAGCTGTCCCCATTCCTCATCTATCATGCCCTAATACAACCTCATCAGCTGTAACACTTGGGAGAGTGGCTCCTACATGCCACCAGGGCAACACAGTAGACCTGGCCCTGAAGGTGCAGGTGTGGGAAAACCCACCCTCAGGATGCAAAAGCAGAACTGGTCCCACACCTTGCTCATCTCTGCAAGAGATGAGTTAACTAGGGCAACGCTGGAGAGCTCATGGTGAGGACAGGGGAGAGCTGGCAGGTTGACTAACCCTGCAACTAGCCAGGCCCAGAACCAGGGTTATGTATTGATCCAACCCATCTATGATCTGCTTGAGCACAGGGTGGGGTGAAGGATATTGGTCATGCAGACCGAAGGCGGTAGGATCTCCAAGATACAGAGCAGCAACTGGATGTCCAGGAAGAGTTCCAGTGAGAGCCTAGCACTGGTAGTATAGTAGAGACTAGGGGCCTTGAACCAGACCGATGACCATTTGCAGTGAAGGCCTACATGTAAAAATGTAAGGATAAAGGGTTAACTGCATGACTCACTGTGTCACACTGCAGCTTCCATGATGAAATTTTCACTTTCTTCCTTTATTTCCCCCTTTTTTTCTCTTAAATTTTATTTATGCTTTTTTTTGGGGGGGAGGGGCAGAATGTATAGTGTGAAAAAAGAGTAAATAAAAAGAAGTTAAAAAATGGTGTTCATGTAAAAATGTCAGTATTATTTAAACATATTATCTTGGTTTTTAATATATAAATCTGTTTAAATTTTTAATTAAGTAAAATATCAGTATATAGAGTTCATATAAAGGAAGGCTACTAATGTTCTTCAGTTTTTGAGAAAGCCCTGAAATAGGGCTGCCAGATAAACTACAGATCACCATTAAATATGACCTGCAGACAATTTTTTTCTCATTAAGTTTGTCCCAAATATTACATGGGATATACTCATGCTAGAATAATCACCTGTAACTCAAATTTAACCGGGACTTGTTCCATCCTTTCTTTCCTCAGTATGGAAACTTTCCCTCAGATGCCTACCTCACTGATGCAGAGAGGAAACTTCTGTTCCCATTCAAGCAAAACCATGGTTCTCCTTCTAGATGTTTTTCACATTTGGTAAGAACAGGGTGCAGCTTGAAATTTTGCACACTATTAAATTGAGAATAAAACAACAACAACAACAATAAACAACTTCTAGGAAGAAAACTGACCTACTAGACATAGATTTCTAGAGGGTGAAGATCAAGGAAGTAAGTGTTCAGGAGGGGAATCAGAAGGCCTGGCTTTTGGAGAAGACAATAATGCAGCAAGGGGAGGTAAAACTCACTTATGCAAACACATTTACTAGAATTCTATCACTACTCAGTATAAACAAGAAGAGTAGAAAAAGTCAAAAACAGTTGACATGCTTAGAGGGTTCTTAGCAAGTATCCCTTATTCATTTTGTATTAAAAAGACTATCTATAAATATAAAAAGGAAGTAGAATTTTTCTCTGACTCAGCACAATGACAGAGCCTAGAGGACTCAGATAATAACAATGGTCCTTAAGCCTGGGGCCAAGCATTCTCTAAAGGACTAACACCACCTCCTAATAGTGCCACTCCCTATGGGCCAAACATTTAAAGTATGAGTGTATGGGGCCACCACAGGTATACTGTATTAAATAATATATCACTAGAATTATTTCACCTGTATTATAATGCTGATATCAATGAGTTTAATGTTATTTAATGTAGAGAAATCTTTTCCATATTAGAAATTTTGAAAAGCAAGATCCCAAATTCCCTACCCAAATGATGTTTCCAGAGTTTGTGAGGACTTCTTCCCTGGCCCCACCCTCTTTCCTACATGTGCTCCCACAGGCAGAGCTTGAGTATTTGAGCTGCAGTGTCACACAAGGTAAGAAATGGAACTAGAAATGAGACTTGTAGGCTGCTGTTATACACTATCCTGGAGCCCAGGAAATGTGCAGGTCTAATGTAAATCTCTGCTTACAGGACACTGTACATGTGACATTACAGAAAAAACAGTTTCCATTTTTCTAGACTGACTATAATTTAAACATTCAAATACATGGGCCTCTACTTACATTCTTATTCTAGAGCTATGAGCTGTGAGAGCTAACTGATTGGCAAGTGTTCTCACAAGTCTCCCTTGCCACATCTAATTATATCCTGGATGTCCCTCAACAGTCAATCCCCAAAGCTTTCCCTCCCCGCAAAAAAGCACAGTGAGAGTAAAGTTCCTCTCCATAACACACCAACAATAATCCCCCCCGGGGGGGGGTTAGTTTTCTGCATATGTAGAGAACAGATTGCAGCACTGTTAAACTCGCCTATTATAAAAACTGAAGGGGTGTCCACATAGAATGCACACCCCGCTGGTACTTAGAGTGGTAATAAATACAGAGAGACAACGAGCATGTTCTGGGACACAGAGATCAAAATGGCCAACTTTTCAATATTTTGCTCACTTAAGAAGAGAAAAATTGACAGCCAGGGTACAGGCACAGAAAAAGACCAGAAATCACAACATCCTGTAACAAAGTATCAAATGTTAAGCCAGAGGCTAGAGAGACACCTTAGAGGTTAAGAGCCCTGCTCCTACAGAGGACTGCAGTATGTTTCCTAATACCTACCTGGGCAGCTCACAACCTCCCTGGACCCCAGGACTCCATAACCCGCTATCCAGTAACAGGCACACATATAAGGAGCGCACACATAGCCAAAAATAACATAAATCTTTAAAGAAAAAGACTTTTAGCTCAAAATACCAGATAACGTTTATATAAAACCAGTTCTAAAATAAAACTGGCTGTTTTGTAAGAAAAAGTTAAACATGAGCATTTGGCAAAATAGTTTTTTTAAAAAAACCAAGTTAAATTATCTTTTCAATTCTATTGTATTCACTCAGGCTACAGATTTCTCCATGTAACTGTTCAATATGTATAAGAAGAAAATCAAAGCATTACGGAGTTTAGACTAGTAAAAATAATATATACATTTTAATGATGGTTGCAGCAACTATTGTATAATAATAGGGGAAGGCCAATGGTTTAAAAGCTAAAAATTTAAGGAAAAAAAACAAAAACATGGGTTTTTACAAAATCTTATCCCATTTATTACAATGGGAGAATATGTGTATCTGTGGTGGTCTGGATGAGAATGGCTCATGTATTTAGCTACTTGGTCCCAGCTGGCAGAACTGTTGGGGAAGATTAGGGAGTGTGGCCTTGAAAAGGAAGTGTGTTACTGGGGGTAGGCTATGAAATTTCAAAAGACTCACAATTCCCAATGTTCCTCTCTAAGTAGACAGGAGCTTCCTACTACTGCTACCGTGCCATGACTGCCCCACAACATAATGGTCACTGACTCTAACCCTCTGAAACCATAAGCACTTGCTTCTGTAAGTTGCCTTGGTTATGTGTTTTGGCACAGAAATAGATAGCTATTTTATACATACATATATCTCACAGCACATACAGTCTCAATGTAAGAGTTTCATCCATATAAATAGGATTAATGTCCTTATAAAAGAAATTGAAGGTCATGTACCATGTGTGAATTCGGGGAGAAAGTACCAATGTAAAAGTAAGCCCCCAATAAACACTAAATATACTGGTACATTGGTCTTAGGCATTCCATTCTACTGAATTATGGCAATAAATCTGTGTTGCTTGTCAATTACTCATTGTACAGTATTATACTAGTAGAGCCAAACAAACTAAGAGAGAGGGCATTGTCCTAAATTTCAGGGAGTTAAAAAAAAAAAGAAATCAAGAATAGGACTTTGGAGTTATCCTTTTTTTCCCAAGCTCACAGATAAAATGGCTATGAGAAAGTTGTGTGATAACTTTGGGCACTCTAAGAGTTTACACTGGATAAAGCCTTGACTCTACCACCTTTCAACACATCACTGTTATGAAATTAATAGAATCTATCAATATATATTATAAAAATAAGCAGTCACAATTCTTAGCCATGAATCAAAGAATGTACTGAAAAAAAAAATGCTACCTCTTCACTCATTTTCTCCATTTGAGAAGCAACATCAGCAATGGGATGCTTTTTCAAATACCTTATGTTTTTATGTAGAAAACAATTCCAGAATAGTGTTCCCAAACTACCAAAAAATATGAAGACTAACTTCACTTTCCAAAGCAAGAAGTCTATTTCAGAAAAAGAAAAGTAGCTCATATCCACTGGTACAACAACAGAGCTCAGAGGGGAAAATAAAGATGTACACAGAGCCTTATAAAGAATGGTCTTAACCACTGAAATGATACTGTATGATGCAGTGCTATAGTACTGCACTGAGTAGATAACAATGAGCACTGTAAGAGTTTACACTGTGTGACTTACTCTACACTCCAAGGCACACTTTTGCTTCTCAGTACTGACACAGAAAAGTCCGGGCACTGGACAGACTCCAAAATTTTCAGACAAGATCAGTAACTATGACTTGCTGAAAAGCAACCCTTGATGTCCCCCTTGATGCCATAAAAGCCCCATGTATAAGGAAGTATGATGACTTTCTAGGAAAGGGGCTTCAACTGACAGGTGCAGAGTTGGGCCAGCAGCAAGTTAGTGGCATGAAAATAGTAATATTGCTGGTCAGGTTGATGGCAGTTCCTTATTTGCACCCCTTCCTCCATTCTCATGCTAACCACACTGAACTGGAAAGGACATGTCCACAGGGTTAAAACATGTAAGGGTATGGACTACTAGTGTATGTCATTAAGTCCTTACCTGTTCCTTTCCACAGCATCACACACATAACTAAAAACCATCAGAGAGGGAAAAGCTGCCCTAACACTGCTATTGAGGAAACAGAGCAATCATTACTTTTGTCCCTTCCTCTTAAATGCAGACAACAACACACCATGTATATGTGTTATTGTCTGTACTGGCTGGTTTTATGTCAACCTGACACAAGCTAGAGTCATCAGAGAGGAGGAAGACTCAACTGAGAAAACACCTCCATAAAATTAGGCTGTAGCTTAGCTTGTAGGGCATTTTGTTAGCTATTGATATGGGAAGTGTAAGCATTCCGGATAGGCCTGGAGGAACCACAGCATGGCAGCCGCTGTCAGTACAGGATAAAGGTCACGCCTGGAGGCGTGCCTATGTAAATATTGGTCCACCCGCCCTCTTAAAACACTCAAGCGAAATTCCCTCTCTTCTGTTTCTCCCGCCTCTCCCTGCTTCCCGGTTTAATAAATTCTAGTGTGGTACCCAGTGGTGTGATCATTTATACATGCAAAAACCAACAGAAAGGACCAGCCAAGCAGAGTTCTGCTCCATGGAGAGCAAGCCAATCAGCTTCACTCCTGCATGACCTCTACATCAGCTCCTGTATCCAGGTTGCTGTTTGGCTTGAGTTCATGTCCTGATTTCCCTCAACAATGAACAAATGAATGTAGAAGTGTAAGCCAAATAAATTCTTTTCTCTCTAACTTGCTTTTGGTCATGGTGTTTCATCACAGCAACAGTAACCTAACCCTAACTAAGATAATGTCTATATTTAGTTTTCAAGAAATTTTTCACACTAAAATCTGAGGCATAATCTTTTGTGACTATTCCTTTAAACTAAAGGTACTTAAATCTACAAGAAAAGAGTAGTTAACTTCTTTTTTAAAAAATTTATTTATTATGCATAGTATTCTGCATAAAATTCAAGCCAGAAGAGGGCGCCGGATCTCATTGTAGACGGCTGTGAGCCACCCTATGTGGGTGCTGGGAACTGAACTCAGGACCCTGGAAGGGTAGACAGTGCTCTTAACCTCTGAGCCATCTCTCCAGCCCCAGTAGTTAGCTTCTTAAACTGATCATAAAAGTTAAAACATACCAATGTATATACTCACATTTCTACTGTTACTCATTAGCTATAAGTTTGTAAAATAGGACTACCACAGAGCTGCAAACTTATTTCATTCTGACTTCCAAGAAACTACACAGGAGCAAATATAAATTTCACTGTAAATAAAGTTGAGTCATTTATATCTAAGGACTAGAAAGAAAACAAGTTAGTGCTCTATAGATTAAAGTTGAGAGAACTGAATAAATACAAAAATAAAACAAAACTGCCAACCTTCATACACTTTTTCTTTTTGGGATTATTTGTCATGGTTATAAAACATGCTTGATTTTCTCTAGTTTCTTAGAATTTATTCAGTCTATCTACATTCAATAACATATTCAAAGTTCTTTTTATACATTATACAAAATGGCTATATCGGGGGCTGGAGAGATGGCTCAGCGGTTAGGAGCACCGTCTGCTCTTCCAGAGGACCAGGGTTCGATTCCCAGCACCCACATGGCAGCTAACAACTGTCTGTAGTTCCAGTTCCAGGCAAACACCAAGGCAAATAAATAAAATAAAAATAAAAAAAGAGGACTTGCTGAAAAAAAAATGGCTATATGTATTTGCACATGTTTTGGAAATAAAGCCAAATAGTATGATGATTATTTCAGACATAACATTAACTAGTCTTTGTTACATGTAAGTTTATATATTTTTCATCCAAGAACCAAGTGCATTTATGATGGAAGTGGCTGGGTTTTGTTTGGTGAGGTTTCAGTACTATAGACTGAACCCAAGGATTCACTCACGTCAGGTACAAGCTCTCAAGGGAGCTGTGCCATTTGTCATAGTAGTTCTATTTTTAATCATATCTGTAATTACTCAAAGTGACATGACAGTGATACTCAATGAATCAACAGAAAAATTAATGCTATCTTTTGAATCCTTTTTCCATCATCATTATTATGATTATGACTATTAGGATAGAATTTGGGTGTTAAACAAGAACTATACTAGTGAGCCATATTCCTACTCCATTTTCTTTAATCATCATCCAACGTCCCTGAGTTAGTTAAAAACAGTTGTATAGGTAAGAAGATCTCCACCTCTTGTTTACGCTGCGGTTTCCCTGCTGTGAAGCATACGTATAAACTTAACTTGGTTTCATGTCCAATCATGAGGGAACTGTGAAGACTGGCTGTAAACAGCTGTGGGCTTAGTATCTACTCTGCATCAGTTCTGAAAGGCCGCAGTGGAGAGTTGCCAGGCTGCCAGACTAATGTGCTTCCACAGGAAGGTTGCTTTTATGTGATAGCCAAAATAATAGCATATGCTCACTTTAGCACAGCAAACCAAAGAATCAAGTAAAGAATGAATTATGAGTGAATCCTATTCTTTCCAATTCCATCCTCCCCTGGAGTTTGGTTTATATCCACATCCAATGTACTGACAATTTCAATTTTATTGCCAAGGCTGTGTTTTAGCCATGATTCTGAAGTCCAAAAGATCCTGAAGGGAAAAAAAAAAAAAAAAGAAAGCCCTGGCATTGACTCATTTAGTACCAAAGATGACTTAGTGACATGAATAATCCTTTGTTCTCCAGAAATCAAAATGTGCTAGTCTGCCTCCAAACCCTTCAGACAGTGTTGCATACTACGTGAGCTAAATTTTTATGTTCTGAAAACTTTTGGATTCCAAAATACAAATGAACTCAAAAGTTTTAAAAGGGAACTGTGACTTTCCTGGAGTGGATGCTGAGCTAATCCACCTTGGGACCTCTTGCCCTTTCTGGGGAGGGATGGGGGATGGGGAGGAGGGAGGCTGAAGGCTAACCTGAGGGGTCAGGAGGGGGAAGGGAGTTGGAACAAGGGGATACATGGATAAAAAGACTTTATTTTATAAAAATAAATTAATTAATTAAAAATGGGGGGACTGTGAATTTGTATTTCTAGAAGTATAACTGATGGAACAAAGAATATGTACAACTTACATTTCAATATATGATGCAAACGTTTAAAACAAAACCCCCCCTGCAAACTCATACTTCCTATTAGCCATTGAGAGTTCTTCCATTCCTCCAAGCACTGTCCCTCACATCCAGGATTTGAGTCCTCTCAACTGTTTCTAATCTAAGAGTCAATTTCATTTATATTTCTCACTGAAGCTCAACTTTTTACAAAGGAAACTGATATTCACAAAATGTCTCTCTCCCAAAGACACATCCATATCATTTGCCCATTTTTCTATAAGTCTGAGGAGTTCTGTGAGTATGATCTGCAGGAATTATGTTCTAAATATTCCTTTCTTGTAATTCTCATGTTAACCAGTGGGCCTCTTGCTGCACACTGATTTTGGGTTTTATTGGCTGAAACTTGTTACTGTTTCCTTTATGGAGTCTGGAGTTTTGGTTTTAAAAAGAAGGTTTTTTTTTTTTTTTGATTTGCTTTGTTGCTTTTTTACTTCATCCCAGTGTGATGTAAGCCACTTAGAACTTCTTTTAATATTTGAACCTTCAATAATTTCCATTTTTATCTTAGTTCTGTACTAACTATCCTTACTACTTATTACTAAATTTCATGGCACTTTCATACAGTGCCCCTGCTGTCCGCCCCCTTTCTCCCCAAACAGTCCCTCTCTGCTCTCATTGCATCATCATGACATGATTGTAGAATGGTAGAAACTTATATACTGAGGGAGAGTAAGAGAAACACTGCTGTTGCTTAAACAAAGCAGAGAAAAGCATGGGCAACAAGATTTAATTTGTGCTTTTCTGTCTTCCAAGACAGCTTCCCAGACCATGCTTAGGTTTTCAGCTGGTAGAATGTGTGAGTTCAAGACCATCTACTGCAAAAAATAAGATTTCTCTTTAGAAAGACTAACCTTGGGAACGGTTTAAAGACCTTTCTATAGTGTTTAAGCATAATCAACCTTGTGGGACAATAGGTAAGCAATGAATGAGAAACCTCAATCAGCTACACACTGGCTTACCTTCCATGTCCTCTTCAGACTGAAGCCCTTACGTCTTGTTGCTCTATCCAATTGGAAACCTGATCCTATAGCAACCTACATATACACAACAGGTAAGGACCAGAGTACTTTGATGAAGAGGGGAGTAATACCTTCTGCCCTGTGGTCTTCTTTGGGCCGTCTGATTGTGGGGACATAAAAACCTCTTGGCTCCCAAGGCCAGTCTCAGCATCACTAGCACATCTCCTCAGAAGGCATGACTCATCTTCTGGCACTCACACTGTCATCACACTCCAAAGTTACTGCCCTGTGACTGAACTTTCATCTCTTCTCAATTTCTTGGCACATGTCAGCCCTTCACAACTTCTGCGATGGATCCACATGAATTTATGTATGCCCTTCTGCCCCAAGAGCTGGCAGTCCACCAGCCTCAGCCTACAGAGCACCACCTGCCTTCTAGGGCTCAGAAGTACACATATGAAAATGTGGTGAACAACCAAATTCTCAACATTTAAGCTAAAATAAACAGAAACAACCCTGTCTGAATTCTCAATACCATAAATGACTCTCGGAGACAGTAAAATAAACATGACACCTTCTCATATGACTAGAAAACAAAAATAAATACATGAATATTTCACTTGGTTTAAAATTTATATCTAATGCTAAAAAAGATGTGCTCAAAATTTAAGCAAAAAAAAAAAATGTTGCAGATATTAAAACCCAGAATAAGGTACTGCAGCTAAAGTAGGATGGCATGACCTGCACCTACTAGCCAGGTCAATCCCCAGACCAAGCATCTTCCAAACATTAATTTTCTGAACATTAATGTTCTGCAGTAACAAAGAAAAAAAGAGAGAACTCAATGTTAGTAATACTTACAGTCAACATACTGCTTTAATGAATTAAAGCATTCCCTAAAAAAGACAAATTTATATTTTAATCCTTCTTTAATACTATTCAAGAAAGCACTTACTGACAGATGCTACACTCGGTTAACCCTATACACAAGGTAAAAATAATACGACTCCAAGGACAATGACAAAGGGTAGGTAGGAGCAACTTTGTGTGACTCTACTGGATTGATCATACATTTAAAAAAATGTCTTAGAGCGTAAAAGGCTTGGTGTACAAGCCTGGAGACCCAGGCTGATCCCTGGAGTCCATGGAAGGGTGGAAGGAGAGAAGAACCAGCTCCAGTTTCTTCTGACATCTACATGTGAGCCAGGACAAATGCCCCCCAATAAAAATAACTGTAAGTCACAAGATAGTCATTATGTTAGATAAAAAAGTCAGCAGATTTTAAAGTATGTCATCTGATTTTTTTACAAACTGGCAAATAAGAATCCAAAGAGAACTGAGAAGTATGTTGTCATGTCATACTTTAAAATTTCTTAGGAGTTTGTTTCTTTATTTGTCCATGACCTCCCCCAACAGATCTGCCCAAAAGTAGAAGATTTAACTGCCAACACTATTCAAGAAATAGTATTGTTTCACACCTACTACGTAGGTGAGACAGTAATGATATTGGAAGATTTCTATATAAGACAGAAAACAGTCCAGTATTTCCCTTCTCAACACAAAAAAGTGAGTATGCTTGTTTAAAAGCCCAGTTGATTGATCCAAGAACACAAGGAAGTCAGAGGCCTTTTACATCAAAGTATCGTATCAGCAAAGGAATGAGAAAATGAGCCTGAGCAAAAGCCACAGGACAGCTAAGTCACGGCAATGTGTTATGAAAGATGAGTGGTGTGAGCGCCATATCACAGCCAAACAAAGAATATTGCACGGTGAAAAAAAGAAAAATCCCAGACCCGAAGCTCACTAAGGATAGCGACCAAGTGATTCTGGTACCAAGGCATCATTCACTGAACATTCACTATGAGAAAATAGGACTCGGAATGTTTGAGGAAAGAGTTGCAGCCATGTGAAGAAGAAGGTGCAAGCTTAATGTACCCGAGAGTATTGTGAATGCTCACAGAGGGGCTCTCATGGAAGAGCATATAGGTAGATGATGACTGAAGAGAGAACATTTAAAAGAGAACAGCTTCATACAGACTCCTGAGATGAGAGCAGAGCCTCCATCAAGTGCAGTAAACACCAATGTGAGCCCAGTGTGGGTGCTTCATGAACCTTACCCTGAAGCACACTGATTTAGAGAGCACAAACGACAGGACATACTTGGGAAACACTGAGCAGGCCAAATGCAAATAGAAAAGGAAAGCCTGTGTGGCAAAGGCTAGCTAATGCCTTGCCAGAGAGCACTGCAGCAGAGACACTTGTATTTACCTCAAAAAAACTTCAAAAGAAATGTGATAAAACATCCCAGGAGGCGGGATTTGTATTTATCACAAAAATAACACCTCCTGTCCTGTCATCCCTCCTATGGGGGTGATTCAGATTCAGGGAATGACCAAAGCTATGCTTTCTCTAAGTTGTTTTGTTTATCTATTATTCATTATAAAGTCCAAGACACCACCAGAAGAAATGGGTGTGCTCTGACCACTATGAAGGCAATAATCTGTCGACCCAATGCCATCATCCAAAACTCCCTTTCCCATCTAAATGGTATATGGCAAACAACATAAAAATTAGTCACTTAAGACAAAAACAAACTCTCTTGGGACTTTAGCTTACAAAAGCTATCCAAGTGTTGTGTGAACAAGGGAACTAAAGGTATGCGTGTCTGACATGAGAAAAGCTGATAAGAAAAAAACAAAACAAAACAAAACCTGTTCCAGCAGTGTGCTTACACTGCCATGAACGATATATTTCATAAGCCATCAGTAAAGATGCTAAGAATGCCCCTAAGTCCCAAGTCAGAAACACATTGATCATTTCCTGCCATAAAATAGACTTGCCTGACGCAGCAATACACATCCTTGTCCCTTATGAGACGCAGAGTGAACAGTTACTGTTATTCAGAACAGCAAACACCTACAAATGCTATGTGTAGCTCTAGACTCTCACTGGAGTGACTACTTAAAACAGAAAAATGGAGTTAAACAGAATAAAATAGATGAATAAAACAGAGGCGTTGAAAGTCACTATAGTCCTCACATCCTTATCCATAAGTGGGATAAAAGCTAAAGAGCATCTTAGACGAGCCCAAGGTGGTAACAGTTTGACAAAGTTAACACAGTCTGGGTGACCAAAATCTTTTGTTTTCTTCTGAGTTCCTTTTCAGAAAGTGCTGTCTGAGAAAAACAGAAAACAGGCCATGACAGCCAGAGCTGAGGAGGCAGAGAAAGCTGAAAGAAGACTATGACTGCACAGTCCCAGAGCCTTAAGCCATCTCAAGCTTTCCTTTAATCCAGAGCTCAGGGCAGGAAAATGGGAAGCCTAGGACATGGAAAGTGTCCCAAGAGGATGTAAAGTCCATCTGCAAAGGCCAGATGTGCAAGTGCTTGCAGTGTGGTAACAGCTAACTGGAAAGGGGCATTCCATACATCCTATGAAATTCCTTAATCATCTGGCAAGCTTCAACCCCAGTGCTGGGAATCTCCATTTCTCCAGCAGCACATGGCACTGGCTGCCTTATTCCTTTACATGGATGACCCCTCTTTTTAGTGATCACCTCCAACTTTTCCAACCTTTCTTCACACAGAAGAGTATGTGCAACGAGGCCAGACTGCCCCAAGTACTACACTGTAAATCTGGCGGATGAACAGCAGAACACTTGTGTGCCACTTCTTGTCCCAAGCTGCTCTGAGCACTATCACCACTAAAATGACTTTACACAAATTATTGAGAAGAAAAGAAAAAGAAAACAACATAATTTCTTAAACAAAGCCTGAAAATGTATGCGGTAAGGATAAATAATTTAATAACTTCCCACCACTAGAATATTAAAAGTCCCTAAAACTAAGGTAGGAAATAGGGTCATTTCCCCCATCTCACTGGAGACTTACTGCAAGCAGAATTAGAAGTTCCTCTTCATTTCCCCAGAGGGTTCACTGTGGTCTGTCACACTATTCCTGCACATACACCTTCAGTGTCCTTCCCCCCACTTCCCCAACTCTGTCTCCTCAACAGTGAACTAGAAACCAGATCCACTTCCTCCTTAAAGTCCTCATTCCAAGTCCTTATTCACCCCTTCCCTAGGAAGCAATTTTTACCTTCTTTTAGATGACACTAGATTTACTTACACACTACACATCAACTCTAAAATACACACCTAATGTTACTGAAATTGATCTTTAGGTACCACATTATGCTGCAATCAATCAAAAGGCATTTTAAATAGTGCTATATATGAATCCATTGCTCAAGGCATTTTAGAAACTTTCTATTGTCCTTGGTGATGGAGAAACTAACAAGTGAATCTCTGAATCTATCTGCCCTTCCTCTGTTCTTCCCTGGGCTAAATATGAAGGGGAACAGGGAATAAAAAGACAGAAACATTCCATCTCTATGTTCATCGTAAGAGGTGCATGTAACAAGAAAGTAAGTATAAAGAATGCTTACAAATCAAAGGAGGAAATAGGCACACCCAACTGAAAATAACCACTCTCCAAGATGTGTTTGGAAAAGTGCTTTGAAGGGCAAATAGAACAGAGTGGGAGGTGGTAAAAGCAACAGGATGTACATTCTGGTAAGGGAGGAGCAGGAGAATGTGAGGTATTTTAGACACTAGTGGTGCTTTGGGCTTTGCTGTGAGAGGGTTATTTTTGTTTTTTGCTTTACGAAAAATCACACTGTTCATTAAAAACTTATTTTCTTTTTCCTACTATCAATTCCTTGCTTCAAATTTCTGAGTCATGGTTCCTGAGTGGTTTCATTATGCAGTTTTTTTTTATCCAACCTTCAACCAAAAAGAAATGACAAATTACCAATTTTGCTTCCTTTACAAGTTGCCACAAAAGCCTGCTGCAAAGGGGGGTGTGATCAGCACAATAAGTGGCTAACAGCAGTTACCCTCATTCTCTGGTGTGCTCATTCACAGTGCATTTAATGGTCTTCCTGACCATGGCAATCATTTCTGGGGTTACCTGATTTCTACCTTTTAGGAATTCAAAACTGAGCAAAGTAGAAAAACAGAACTGTTTCAGAGAGAAGTATATATACACTATAAGCATGTAAAACAAAAATCAAATGTGTAAAATTTAAGGTTACACTACTTTTTCTATGCTTTAAAAAGCAAAACAAACAAACAAACAAACAAACAAACAAAAAACCAAAAAAAAAAAAAAAACCTTTTATATAAGCCATTGCAAAGAATTCTGTGAAACTGCCAAGGAAATAAATTACCACACTCAAACCACAGCAACAAATAACAAGAACAACAAATCATGACTGAAAGAAATGTTGTGTAGCTATCTAATGGTATACTTGTCTTTTTGTGTGTGCATGTTCCAGCAAAAAATGATTCATTAATAATTCATGCCATTTTCAAGTCACTTATAACACAAATTTCTAATGATATTAAATCCTACAAAATTAATAAAATGACACAAATAAATTCAAATTTTGCGATAATAGCTGAAAACTAATGGATGGCTTCAATTCTCCCAAGCAAAAATCACAAACTGTTACAGATGTGAAGCTAAGTCTAGAAAATAAACACGGTTTTCGTTTCTTGCGCCTCTGTGAAATGCATGATAAACTGTACAGATAGACAGATGGACAGTTACAGGAGAGAAAGATACAGAGGAGCCTGGAGGTCTGTGATCTGGCTACAAAAAGGTAAAACAGGAGGCTGAACTTTTCAATGTCAACAAAGTTCCTGACTCTCAATCTGTATGTATAAACCAGAATGTCTCCAGAATCACAGAGACTCCAGGCTCTTCTCTGTCTGCTGCTGTGACCTTTTATATGATAATCTCTATAATGTCTTCCCAGCTTTACTGTTGCCACAGTCACTGTGCATTGCACTTTCATTTTAAACAGTATTTTGTTGTAAATGTTCACTCCTCCGGCTCTTAGATAATTCTTGAACATTGGGGCAGGGACTGTAGATAGATTACTTATTGAGAGCTGAGCACTCTGCAGCCTCCTATTCTCTGCTTGGTGACCAGTTGTGGGCCCCGGGATTACTCACAAATACTAGAAAAAGTAGCTTCTGTGGTGATGCATTGATCTATGTGTATAAAGACAATTTAGGGAACAGTTAATTCCTATGCTCCATTTAGCGGAGCAATAGTACTAGACCAGAATGCTTTTAAATAGCACAAGGGATCACACTCCTGAACGCAAGCTGTGAACTGACTTTCCTAAAGCAAATATGGTTCTGGCTGTTCCTGCTCTTGTCCTCTCTGAGATCATTGTTTAGTTTAATCACGGTGCTCTTACTTAAACCTTACATTATAATCTTGTGAAATTTGTTTCTTCTAGGATGTCTAATGATTTCAAACTAAACTTCCTGTGACACAGGAATTCTAGCCAAGTCCTCAGACAGGAAAGCCAAAGCCCTCCTCTCCCACAATAGATAAGACAGGCAGCCTTGTGCTTCCTCATCTGCATGGGCATACTACAGAAGGTGAGTGGCTATCATGCTTTTGAAACCTGGAAAGACTTTTGCTCAGCCATCAAGAAGCTTCCTCCTGAAGCAGATGGGAATGATTACAGAGAACTACAGCCAAACATTTTGTGGGGAGGGAAGGAGAGACGAAGGGAGGGAGAGAAACAAGCTTTGAAACACAAAGTTCTGAATGGAATGTCTCTGTTAGGTCTCAAAGAACCTGGAGCAAGTCTCAGTGCCTGTGGCTCCTCTTGTACTTCTCACCTACCCCTACCCTAAACCTCTCCCTCCCAGTGGCTGGGCTTCACTACCCTACACCAACTTCTAATCCCTATATAACTCAGCCATTGCTTGTAGATAACAGTGAGAACAAAGAGAAATCAAATACATTATTTAAGTTATACTTAACAAAGTAATTTCCAGAATTAAATAATTCAAATATAATCATGTTTGTCAAGAACTCAGTAAAACATAGGCTTATCTAGTAAATGGAATGATTAATATATTAATATTGTCTTGAACAAAGAAATTTAACTTAAGTTATAAACATTCCAAGTACTATGGACAAAGCAAGGAGAAATGGAGCACACATAAATTATTACTGTCTGGATATACCTCCACACTGTGCTTTCCAAAAGCAGTAGGTACCATGATAAAGATCTGTTCGCCACCTCATTAAGAAGGATGATGAAGATGCCACCCCTAAATCTACCTCTGTGTCATAAGGATTGTTTTGAACCAAAGAAAAGCAGTAGGCAATAAATATGCTCTCTGGTCCCCTCAATTCTCCTGAAAGCATGAGAGGTGATAGTCCTGAATGATGTCCCTCCACAGACCAGGAAGGAGGAAGCATTCTTAGCACTGAGGTAAGAATTGAGATTTAAAGGTGCTGTGGGATAATGCCCTCGTACACACTAACAATTTGTCACTCCTACTGGTTTAATAAAAAGCTGATTGACGAGTAACCAGGTAGGAAGAATAGGTGGCAGGACCAGAGTAGGAGAATTCTGGGAAGAAGAAAGGCAGCCAAATGCAGAAAAGGCAGAATGAGAATGCCTTGCTGAGAAAAGGTAACAAGCCATGTGGCTAAACATAGATAAGAATTATGGGTTAATTTAAGCATAAGATCTAGTTAGTAATATGCTTGAGCTACTGGCCCAGCATTTAACTATAATATTAAGCCTCCAAGTCAATTATTTGGGGAGTAGCTGCTAGATATTTGGGAGCAGTTGATGGGATAGAAATTTCTGACTACAGAGAGGGATATCTCTACAAACAGACCTTGTTAAAGTAATGGCTATCTTTTCTGGGACGCCATTCTTACTTTTCTACAAACTCTCTTTGTTCAATCTAGTATATAAGCAATCTGATTTGCTCTTCTCCATGCCTTTTCCCTGTGAAGACTGTCAAGTGTATGTAACAATATGAATGTTTTTCTATTGCTATCACATAGAGACACCCTTGCAAGACACACAAAAAGTTTTGATTTCCTTTTATTCAAACTCTAAATCCTTCAATGACCCTGCCACCTATAGAATTTCAATAAATGGCAAATTAAAAAATTTTTAAAAACATAAAAATCTGTAAGTTTGCTAAAATATCTGAACATTAATATATCCCAGCTAAATCACATAATTAACTGCCACATTAGAAGCAGTGAAATTAAAATATAAAAAGTAACTTAAGAGTCCTTCAACATAAAATAGCAAAAATGGTTCTCTTGAATGACTCTACAGAAATATTAATTAAAAATAATTATCTATTATAAACAGCAATGACTAAATGGGGATGTAGTTGGCTATATGAAGTACCATCTACCAATAAAAAAGAAAGATTTAATAATACAGGATAGTTATTAGTGGCATAGGATCAGGAAAGAAACTATTAAAGCCATTAAAAATCACTGACACTTTCCTCCCTAAATGCTGCACATGTAAAAGTTCAGGTGCCAATAAAGGAGTGGTAGATCAAGAACAGTATGGGAGACTCAAGAATAGTGTTTTCAGTGGAAGACCAAAGAAACTGCTGACCTGTGCCACTTCCCAGACACAGAATGCTGCTGTGAATACCAATTTAAATGTCTTTGAAAATGGATCGTTTGTTTAAGGTACATATTTATACTTAAATAAAAATTTAAGATACATTGTACTTTACAGAGTACAATCTGTTTTTCTGTACAAAAAATTATTTGTTTTACTGTACATAAAATTTCTTCCTAAAAAAACTGATATCAAATTTTGTCTTAATACTAGCCTAAAGTTTAATTCCTTAAGACTTAGTTAAAATATTAAAACAAATTCTTTGTTACCTTTGTTATGCACTAGACATTTATTATCATGAATGTCTTATATATACACAAATAAAAATTAGGAAACTGAATATATGGCATCTGAAAACAGCATAAAAAATGTATACCATTAGGTGACTGTGGAGACTCATGGCTGCTCTAGGTGCTGAGAATGAGAGGTGATTGAGTGCTTGAGACCCTGAAATACAGTTTGTGTATCTCGCAGACACTGCAATCCCAATTACAACTAAGGTGGCTTGTATTGGACTTCACAAGATTGGCTCTCTTCTTAAAGACGTAATCATTACTTATACAACTGAAAAATTCCTTCAAGTCATTCTCTAATCCCAGCACCTAACTTTTTCCTCAGATCATCACTAACCTGACTTTGCCTGATATTCCATAGACCTCTTCCCTCAAGTGGGCTTAGTTAAGATAAATCTAATGCTCCTTTCTATCCTAAAATGCCACTGTTAAATTTTGGTATGTTATCAAAGAATATTAATAACCTTTTGACAGAACAATTAAAATGCTCTCCTAGGGGCTGAGAGTATGATGTCCTGAAGAGGAGGGAAAATGAGAGCAAAGTACAGTGATACAAGTGAGTGGAAATGGTACAATGAAACCTACTGATCTGTGTGCTAACCTTAAATGGTTTTTTTTTTAAAAATACATCTTATTTTGCAATTACATATATAAAGTTTATAATAAAAGTGGTTGGATTTTTCTTTCTGGGTATTAAAAACCTCTATAATCACAATGACTGACTAGCATAGCTTTTCCCCTAACCATATCAGCCACTTCAGAAGATATGAACCCCACTGCTCCTGGAACACAACTACATCCTCTTCTGATACAGTCTGTACATGCGCACTAATTTCATTTTCCACAGAATCAAGACTGGTCATTACTCCAAAGGGAGAAAGGAATATGGCAAACTCTCAGATCTGCTTTAGAGATACGTCCAGTCATAATGGGCAGATTCTACTGCTGATACACATGACACAAATCTAACATACTGATATTCAGATGTCAAGGTACTTTGGATTTAAACCTTGGTTTTTATATTTCTAAAATATGTCTTTTCGTGAAAAAAAGCCACACCCATAAATTTCAAAACAAAAGTTGTATTTATTCTCAACAGACTCTTCAACTTAGAAGAAACACACTAAATGCCATTAACTTTCACAGTCTTTTTTTCAGATATTCCCAGGAATGAAGTGTGTTCAAAATGAACTGCTCTTATGCAAATCTGCCCAATGAATAACTACAATTCGTAATTTCAAAGGCGAGAAAATTTCAGAGTGATAACTGGCACTGTCCTCACTATAAAACAAAGTCATGTTATCTTGGCTCTGAGGGGGAAAATACAGCTGTCAGAATAGTTAAGAGGTAATTTCCAGCTATACTGTTTCTGACCTGGCCTGGTTTCCCCAGCCCTTCCAAAGGATTCCAGCATTTCTGCAGGCTCACCTTTGCAGTTCACCAAGTCCTCTGGCAGCTGAGAGGGTGGGGTTTTGCCTTAGGAAGTTTTGTTTTAAATTGAGATGAGTAAGGTCTTGGCTGTAGAAGAGGTTGGCAGGCAGATGTTCAAGGCTACAACAGGAGAGGTCTACGGAGCTTATGCGTTGGGATGCAACCTAGAGAGAAAAATAATAAATTTAATTCATTTTTTCTTGTGATTACTGTCTATAGATAGAATTAAGATGTTCTCTATTGGGAACCCAGGAACACCATGAAATTAGAACTTCTTGTCCAAATACAAATAGATGAAGTAAATATACACTAGAACAGAATAAAGCCTGCTCCTGTAGAAAACCCTGCTGGAGCATGCTTACAGTTGACCAGCACAAAAATGGTTCCAAAAAAGCACACATTACATCAGTAGTTTCAGTAATGTCACTAGTTGCTGGTATAAGTGGTTTAATTCCTAAATATATCAAGCAATAGGGTTCTAAACAAACTAACACAGGAGTTTGGAAGAAATACACAATCAGAGGCTAGACAGGAAGAGAGACGCTGTGTGAGCAAAGTGGGCGGTCAGGAAAAGCAGCAGTAATGCTTTGTTCTCATCGCAGTATCCTTTTGTATCCCCTAATCAGATTCCATTACTTGTTTACCATGAATGAAGATAATTATAAATTTACTGTGCTTTGCCTCATGTATAAGCTTTGCAAAAACAGTAATTATATCTAAATGATTACCTAGATATTTAATTCAATCTGGTTAAATGACTTCTACCAGGGCTAGCATCCCAGCTACAAACCAATATGCATGATAGAAATAGAACATGTACTGGGTAAGTTGAATTTCTCAAGTGTTCTCATCAATACTTCAAGAAACACAACACCAATACAAATTCAATACAATAAAAGTATACAAATTCAACCTATTTCAGCTCTATATGGAGGCAGATACTGTAACAACACAGTTCTAAGTTGCTGCCAAACTCAGCCTCTGTCTTCATCAAGCCTTGGAAAAAAAATTTTACTCTTTATCTGTGATCAACTTTAAGTACATTTTTGTTGCCAAATTTCAGGTTTTTGTTTGTTTGTTTTCTCCTAACACAGATGGAAGCAGAGAGAGTTCTGGGAATTCAGCTCTTGGGCCCAAAGTATACAGATTCCTGTCCAAGCAGTATCCCCTGGAGGCTGAGCTAAAATGAACAAACAGATCATTCATACATCTGAGCAGCAATTTTCATGTGTGTGTAGCAGGTATAAGCATTGCATCTAGTTCTACCTTCATAGCCCAGAAAAACAATTAATAAATACTGTTGTTACTTTCATTGATATTGTTATAAAGTAGAATTACTAAAGCTATGCAGAAGCAAATACACACAAACTACTCTAAGATCATATTTGAAATTAAAGATGAATTGTAGTATAATATGAAAGCAGAAGGGTGTTGGTGCACAAAGGTTCAGATAAACCAATCTAAGATGATCTTAGAGAAGTCTGAGTTGGCATCTCAGCAATTTCAACTTTCCTGTATTTGCACTATTAAAAAAACAAAGTTCCAAAGAGAGCCAAGTTTCTGATGTAAACTAAAAAACTTAAGGGTTAGGGGATGGATAACAGATTTTAATGTGCAAAAACCCAATGCCAAGCACCAGAGCCACAAAGGATTCCTACTCATAAGAATCAAACAAGAAACTGTAAGTAGGAAATGGGGCTGTTCGGAGCCAGTAAAATCATCCATTTAAAAATAAGTGCTGAGCAGCTAATAGTAAATCAGATTGGGTATATCCTGGGGTCCAACTCTTAAACAACACATTCTCAGCCCGAATGTGTAGAAATCAGAAAAGAAGGCAAGTGATAATAATCATAACAATAACAGAAAGTACAGAGGCTCAGAACATAATCTGAGGGTCAGAAATACTTTCCTAAAGGGTGTGATAATTAAACCCAAACTGAAACTCAAGTGGAAATCTGTGCTTTGTTTCTGTGCTTTCCACATTATTTTCTGCCTGTAACAATCTACACATAAAATTTTGATTTAAAAAAAAAAGAAGAGTTGAAAGTACCCTGAGGCACTATGTGCAGAGGACTATGCACAGTGAAGGTGACAGTACTCATTGTGTTCCATCCAGACTCTAGCTGCTGACATGGCTAAGCAGAGGCTAAGGCAGAGAGAGACTGTCTCAAGAAACAACAGTGAAATAGCAAATGAATTGAAAGATTAAAAAAGCAAACAATACTATTCTACATATAATACTAGTCCTGAAAACACTTTTAACATACATACATACATACATACATACATACACCCAGTTCTACACATTCCATATGTATAATGAATGGCACATCTAATAATGACTGGTCATATACCTATCTAGTAATAGTGATTGTTCATAGGAAAGGGAAATGAAAATGTGAATGAAAGAGAGGATTTTTAAGTTGATCTAAACTGTTTACTTCTTGTAAGAGGGACAACAGAAGATATAAGGCAACCATCAATGTGTTAACAACTGTACATGGAAACCAGATAGATACACAGACAGACAGACAGACAGACAGACAGACAGACAGACAGACAGACAGACAGACAGACGCAAACCTGGGGTTTCACAAGTTAGGTAAGGACTCAACAACTGAGCCAAGGAAACATCATCTCACCTTTTGTACTCTTCCTTGTGTGTCTGGGAATACATGTGCATGTAATTTGAAGAAGAAGAACAAAACCAAAATAAGGTAGACATAAGGAAAAAAGCAGCCCAAAAGTAGCCCGATGGCTCCCTTCTAATTAGGGTTGTGTTGTTCATATGTACCTGGGCAAATGCTGGGCCTCTAAATTATATACCTCGACTCAAAAGCAGTAGATACTACCTTATGTGCACCAAGATATGATTAAGGATATGTACTCTGTATTATCCAAATGGGCCCCAAATACAAACACACACATACTGTGACAGATGTGGATGGGGTTCTGAGATACACAAAAAAAAGTCATATTATCATGGGAGTAACCACAGTAGGGGGAATGGCTAAAAGGTACACAACACACAGATCTACTAAATGCTGGAAAAGACATACTTCCCCCTGTAAAGCCTTTGGAGGAAGTAAGGGCCTGAAAATACCTTGAATTTGAACTTTTGCCTCCAAAATGTGAGACAACACCTCTCTGTTCTTCTCTCCTACCTGAGCTTGTTAATTTTACAATGGTCACAAGAAATTAACACAATTCTTTAATTTTTAATTTTAACAAAGTAATTTTCATTCACTTGGTTTTACTGAATATTTGTGTTATTTGATATAATTTAAGCGAGCAAAATAAGACTCCTGACCTTCACTGAACTTACCTTACAAATAAGTATGATAAAAATTGGTAGCCAGGGCTGGTGGTGAAGGCCTATAGTTGCAGGAAAATCAGCAGCTACAGTCCTGTCTAGGATACAGAGCAAGTTCAAGAATACCTTGAGCAAATTGTCAATATCGTATCTTAAAAATCAAAAAGAAACAAGGAAGGGCCTCGGTGGTATAGTGCATGCCCAGCATGCAGAAAGCTCTATACTGGGTCCTCAGCACTGGCCTGGACAGGGTAACAAGCCTTATGGTAGAGCGCATGCAGACAGGAAGAAGGCAACAGGAAGAATGTACAGAACAACAACACAATCAGAAGCCAAAGCCCAGTGCTTCTCAGCACAGGCCTACACAGGGAGAGTCAATGACTAAGTTCAGACCACAAAGACGTGGGACCATGGGAAGATTTATAAAGCATTTGAGACCACTCTAAGAACTCTGGCTTTTCGTGACTTCTTTGTTCATAATAAGAAAAAAGGAAAAAAAAAAAAGTATACAGAAAAAAAAAAAAGAAAATCTACCCCACAAAAAAGCCCAAAATTGTTTTCATCTTTATTTTTTTCATGTCAATTAAAAAGAACGTTATCTTTAAAAAAGAAAAAAAAAAAAAGAACTCTGGCTTTTAATGTGAGCAAAACAGAAAACTTCAAATGGTTCTGAAAAGTGTGACATGATCACCAACATACTTATGTAGCTTCTTGGGTTCCTATGTCCCAAGGCTGTATGCTTGTGAAGGTAAGTTCCTTTATCTTGTTCACTGAAGTAACCACACTGAGCATCCTCTATGACTCTCAGGATGCTGTGCAAAAAGAAGAGTCAATGGCCAGCCACTTCACAACTCCTTCCACAACCCTTCACTACTTTGACTCTGGCCTCTCGAGCACACTGTTCCCTTGAAGCTTGAAAACAAATAAGTTCTGTTTTAACAGAAGCCTAGCAATGCTCCATTTGGACAAAAAGAAAATAAACATCAAGTTGTCTTTGCTCCATCCCTCATTCTAAACTACAAGCTGTTCCTTCTAGAAGCAAGAGGAAGTAGGCACACAAACAGGATAAAAATCAGAGAGCATGGTCTCATAGGAACCACAGTGGAAGTAGGAACATCTAGTGTAAGAACATGAATTCAGTGTGTAAGAACCATGGGGCAGTGAGCAGCCAGGGATACCACAAAGTCTACCACAAGCTTATCTGATCAGACCCACATCCTGAAACCAAAACAAAGGAAGTCAGTACATTAGCCCAGATCAACCAAAGTACACCTCATCCAAAAGAGAAAAACACTCCTACCAGAAGGTCTGCTGGACATCCAAAGAAACTGTGATCCACTAACACAGCTACTATTAAACTCAGATCTTTCCCCAAATCTACACACACACATACACACACACACACACACACACACACACACACACACACACACACACACACGCTATAAATAAGAAAACCACATGGGTATACCTCAGAGCAAGCAGCCTCTATTATCCAGCATCCTTTTCCAGTAGTTGTAACTTACTGTTAAGAACGGAAGTGTTGCCCTTATGACAGTTGCTACTCTGAGAGCTGAGATATAGAGATTATTCTTCAATAAAATATAGTGAAGACTCAATCCCTTCCTTAAAGTTCAAGGTTAAACTGGGTCAGATTGAGCTCCAGGCCACAGCTATATTGGCCCATGGTCTGAACTACAACCTGCACTATTAGCTTCATCTGTAGTGATATATTGTATATTTAATAAAATTAGCCTGGAATATCAGAGAACAGAATCACCCACAGTCAAGCCATGGGGATCAGAGAGTGGCAACTCACATCTTTAATCCCAGCACAGGGATGGCAAAGGGGACTCACATCTTTAATTCCATCACTCAAGAGATACAGATCTTATTTCTGTCAGTTCAAGGCCTAACAACCAAGCAGTAGTTCACACTTTTAATCCTAACTCTAGGATTATGTGCAGAGCTGAACCTAAAAGTGCAACAACTGGGTGGAGAAAATATTTAAGGCAGGTGTAGACAGACATTCTAACATTCTGTAGGAGCTACCAGCCAGGCTGAGGACTCCTGAAGACAGCATTTACCCTACTCAGCCTGAGAAGTTGGTTGGGTGAGAACTGACTGTGGTCTGTTTCCTCTCTCTGATATTCCAGCTTTTCCCCAATATCTGGCACTGGAGTTTCATTAAATACCAACTAAAATTCGAACAATACTCATCCCTCATGGCAAGACAAGGGCCACTGTTCAGAAATTACCAGGAAACCAGGGAGAGAGGAGGAACATTTTGCTAATTCCCAAGAACATGGTAGCATGACTAGAACACAGAAAAACAGTCCCTGGAAGGTACTTAAGCTTAGGTGTGAAAAAGAAGTATTAACAGGCCATGCATGTTCTTCCAGAGAAGCAGGGAGACCATCTGTGGAGAAAACAGACCCTACATAAAGGGTGGAGTCCAAAGGAACTATCATTTCTTTCCTTGACATCACAGCTCTCTGCTCATTTCAATGCCAAACCACTTGTTCAACTGAGCAACAGTGACACCCCAGTGAATAATCAAAGAACATCAACTCAAACCTTAGAAAGTCTGTAGAAAAACTGCAAAAAGAAAGTTATAAAAATCTGGAAAGTAAAAGAAATCAGCCTGTGTGGAAAATGCCTAAAATCCTTGTTATGGAAGGAACTTCTCAAAGATCTCACAACTGAAATGTAAAAGTCAGGTTGACTATGGTGAGATATATATATAAATATATATAAAATAAAACCAGTCCGGAATATCAAGAGATCTACCAACAGTCAATCCAAGAGGATCAGAGAGTGGTAACTCACACCTTTAATCCCAGCATAGGGGAAAGACCAGGAGTGGTGACCTAAACCTGACCTTAATCCCAGCAGATCTGTAAACCAGCTTGGTTTACAGAGGGAGTCCCAGGCTCCCAGGCAGGCAGTGGTGGTGTGTTGCCTTTAATCCCATAACTCCAGAGACAGATCTGTGTTTCTGTGAGTTCAAGGATAACTACCAAATAGTAGTAGCTCACATCTTTAATCTTAACCTGGATGTGATACAACTGGGCAAAAAAAATATTTAAGGCAAGCATAGGAAGACAGATGCGGCATTAGAAGCAATGTGGAGCAAGGCTGAGGAAACTGGAAGAAAGCTGGGTGAGATTTGACTGGTGTTTCCTCCCTCTGTTACTTTAGCCTCTCCCCGATATCTGACTCTGAGTTTCTTTTAATACAACCAGAATTTGTGCAACAGGTTGACAAAAGCCATGGTGCTTCTGTTATACCATCAGACTACAAGTCATAGCACGTGGGCTCAAAAACTGATGTGTGCAAGATGACCTAACTGTTTTCTAGTTATGTGGCTTTGCACAGTTACTTGTCTGTCCATCAGTTTCCTCATCACTTAAGTGAATCACATAACACCTATCTGATTAACATTAATAATACCCCTTTCAAGAAAGACTCAGTGGGATCAACTAATATCATTAGGCAATATTCCATCACTTAGGGTAGTTATACAAATAATGTCTTAGAAAATTATGTAAGCAGATTCAAATTCAATTCAAGATAACCATGGTTTAGGAGATTATTTCTAATCTATATTGACAAAAGACAAATAAATAAGGCCAGGACTGAAGAGATGGCTCAGTGGTTAAGAGCCTTTGCTGTTCTTGCAGAGGACCTAAGTTCAATTCCTGCAACCATATGTGACAACTCACAGCCACACAAGTACAAGGACAAACAGTTGTGATTCAATGGCATACAACTTGAATCCCAGCGTAGGGAAAGCCTGGGAGCAGTGAATTACACCCTTAATCTCATAACTACAGAGACAAAACTTCCTCAGTTTTTCTGAGTTCAAGGCTAAAAAAAAAAAGAGTAGCGCACACCTTTAGTCCTAACCTGAATGGGACACAGCTATTTAAGGCCTCATAGGAATCTAGCAGAGCAGAAATGACCAAGAGCTAGGCTGAGGAAGTTGCAAGACAACTGGGTGAGAATTGACTGTGGTGTTTCCTCTCTCTGATATTTCAACCTTTCCCCAATATTAGGCTTTGAGTCTTTTTTCATACAATCTGAATTGGTACTACAACTAAGGATAATAAACACAAAGCCAGAAGAACTGATCTCATAACACTAATGAATAAGGGATTTACTTGGTACCTAATGTCTAAAGCTACGAAAACAGTCACAGACCATGAGGCTCACAGGGTGTCAATGCATCTGTCAACACAAGAGAACACCAGAAGGGATTTGAGAACCAAGTGACAGAGAAAGCAGGTGGAATTAATTTCCAGGAATGCTTCTCCTGAAAACATGCTGCTAACAAAAGGGTCAGCACAATGACACAAAGACCATGGTAATTCTATAATACTTAGAGGTTAGCAATTAAAGGAAGAAGACTTATATCTTGCTACACCAGAGGGTGAAACAGGAATCAGTACCACAGGAAGGAATTAAGACTTTAGCTCACTTATACGAAAATTCACTGATGCATTTGAAACACTATAGATCAGTAGTTCTCAACCTTCCCGATGTGTGATCCTTTCATGCAGTTCCTCAGGTTGTGGTGACCCCCAACCATAACATTATTTTCATTGCTACTTCATAACTGTAATTTTGCTACTATTATAAATGGTAATGTAAACATCTAATATACAGTATATATCTGATATGCAAGCCCTGTGAAAGGGTCATTTAGCCCCCAAAAGGGTAGAGATTCACAGGCTGAGAACTGCTGCTATAGACAACTGGGGTATATGTGTGTATGAATTGGTAAGTATATAAAGTCTTTTGTTTTTTAACCTTATATCTTATGCCTATGAATTTAGCACTATTTGTTCTGGCTAGTATGCAAAGTCCAAGAATGTTTGCAAAGATACTGTCAAATAGAGAACAATTAATTTGAAAAATTAAAATTAATATTGCCACCTTGACAACTACCTTACAAGGGACTTTACCAATACTAAAATATCAGTGACTTTAAAAAAATGTAACTTTAAATTGTCTCCTTAAAACTTAGAATGTATTTTTAGTAAATATAATAAATACTATAGAGACAGTGTCTGCATGATTTTGAAGTATTAATTACATACAACCTTTAATAATTCTGGAGGAAACGGTTTCCACCGAGGCCTCTAGTACAAAGGTCCTAGCAGTCACTGGAGGGCGGAGGAGCAGGACCTCAAAGACAAAGAGGAAGGTGTGCTTTCTCTGTCCTCCCATCAGCTGCCCCCTTCTCTTTTAGGCAAGGGTAGCAAGGGGGCTAATTCCAATTTGCTGGATGGAGGAAGAACTCAGGAAGGAGGGTGGAGGGAGAAGGATGGGTTTGAAATGCCAATAACCTGAACATACACACAGGCACAGCATCAAAATCAACATACTGTTGCTATGAGACAGGAACAAAGGAGATACTCTGCTCTTGGTATAAAACTGGATTGTACCGTGTTGGAGAAAATAAAATTAAGTAATTTAAGCTGAAGTGAAATCCCTCCCTTTGGAAGACAGTCACCACAGGGAAAGCAAAGGTGTCATTACTGTGGAAGCAGGAGTACCTAAAGCATATCTGTATCTATAAAGAGATTAGTCTATTGTTTTAAAATGTTATCAGTTTTGCATGCAAATAAATTTATGTATTCCAAAACACTTCATTTTTTTCTACTGAATTCAGAGTAGAATTTCTAAGTTTCTAAATTCCTAACATCTTATTGGTAATTAGGAAAAATTCTAACACGGCGTTTTACAAAAATAAAGTTCATGCTGCAAATCTACTTATAGTATTTGGTAAAACATAATTAAGTTTCCACAAGAGAGTAAAATGAACTAGCAAAAACAATGTAGAGAAGCATGCACACTGTGCATGAACTCCTGTGTGTGTCTTCCACCCTTCTCTGACTGCATGGCCAACGTGGGCTGAGCCTGTACATTTAGGTAACAGCTTGTACATGTCTGTCTTTCACAGTGTTCACATAGTGGCATAACAATCTCTACTCTCTCACGCAGGTTCACATTTCTACACTAACTTCTCCATGGAACACATTCCCTCTTGTTTTTGTGGTATAATGATGCGGGTGACAATGCCCCCATAGACTCACATATTTAATGACTGTTCTCCAGTGGGTGCAACTATTTAGGAAGGATTAGGAGGTGTGGCCTTGTTTGTCACTATGTCATTAAGGGTGAGCTTTGGAGTTGCAAGTCATTCACACCATTCCCAACTTGTGTCTCCTTCTCCTCTGCCTCATGGGTTGCAATCAAGATGTGCACTCTCTCTCTCAGCTGTCATCCATCTGCTCCACCATCATAGACTGTAAAACCCTGAAACCACAAATCAGATTAAACACTATATATATATATATATATATATATATATATATATATATTTAGAGAGACATGACCTTGGACTTTCTTTTTTTTTTAACTTTATTATTTATTTACTTATTTGCCTTGGTGTTTTGCCTGGAACTGGAACTACAGACAGTTGTTAGCTGCCATGTGGACACTGGGATTTGAACTCAGGACCTCTGGAAGAGCAGCCGGTGCTCTTAACCGCTGAGCCATCTCTCCAGCCCCTAAACACTATATTTTATTAGTTACCTTGTTCATACTGTTTTATCACAGATACAGAAAAGTAAATAAAACAAAAGTTGGTGCTAGGAAGCTATTGTCACAACAAGCCTGACCATGTTGGATTCTTTTGTTGTTTGTTTTTGAGGAGTGTGGAAGACTTTGGGACTTTAGGCTAGAAAATGAGTTGAACACTGTAAGCAGTTACTAATATCCATCCTAATAGGAATTTAGAAGACAGTGGTGCAAATAGCAGTATGACCTCTAGTCATAGATTTCGGGGTGGGTAGTTGAGGAACAATATTAGCAACTTGAGTGGAGATAATTCTCGTAATATTTTGGAAAAGAATATAGCTGTTCTTTGCCTTTGCCCTTAAAATCTGCCTAAAGCTGAACTGAAAAGTAATGAACTAATTTCCTTGGAGGTAATTTTAAGACAGCCCAATATTGTCTATGACACATGGTTATTAGTAATCACTATTATGCAACTCAATAATGAAAAGATCAAGTGGGTGAAAAGAAAAGTATAGTTTGCAAAGAGCACAAAAAGTTTTAAAGTCAGAGTCAAAACTTGTGCTGAAAGGGAAGGAAAGTGCAAAGAGAAGCCTGATATGAATGCCCTCAGGGTTAGGTCTCACTTTTAAAGGAGAAAGAAAGGCCTGAGAAATTTTCTACCTCTAAAAGGCAACAAAACAAAGAAAACTCTGCAAACGTGACTCAAGGAGGCTAGCTTCATTCCAGTCACGCAGTTAAATTTGGCAATGCTGTCTACATGGCTCTGGCTTCTGAGTCATACAAGAGAAAGGGAGTTGTAGAATATTTCTCTGCAGTTAAAGAGGGCTCCTGTGGCCAGGTGTGTTTCTGAGAAGCCATTGCATGAAGCAATGAAAGTGAAGTCTGGATTGTGTTAGAGATCATAAGATGTTGGAGATGCCAGAGCTGTGGGAAATCTGCCAAAGAGAGCTATATAAGAAGAGAACCAATTCCAAAAGAGAGAAGTATGCTGCAGACAGACAACAAAGCTGAAAGGCTAGAGCCATCAAAGCCCTTTGATAGCACACATGAAGTTATAAGATTTGGAGTTTGTCCTGTTAAGTTTTGATTTGGTTTTGATATAGTATTTCTTTATTAAGTCGCTTTTGGAATGATATGTATAATATGTGCCATTGTCTGCTGGAAGTATGTAATTTGTCTTTTCATTTTTATTTTATGGGGGATTACATTTAAGACCTTTAATTCTCAAAAGAGACTTGGGACTTTTCAAATGTATTAGATCAAATGCATTTTCCACTTGGATATGGCTACATATCAATAGAGGCAGGGTGTGGAATGTGATGGTTCGAATGAGAATAGAGGGCTCCCAGTAACTCATATATTTCAATACTTGGTCTCTAATGGGTGGAACTGTTTAGGAAGAATCAGGAGGTAAAGCTTGGTTAAGGAGGTGTGTCACTGGTGGCTGGCTTGAGACTTCAGAAGATTCACACACTCCCAAACTGTGTCTGTTTCTGCCTCCTGAGTGGCAACCAAGATGTGAGCTATCAGCAGTTCCTTCGCTCCACCATCATGGACTCCAAATCCCTAAAACCATAAATCAGATAAATGCTTCCTCTATCAATTTCCTTGTGCATGGTGTTTTATTGCAGAGATAGAAAAGTAATAAACACAGTCTTCAAGATTTAGTTTGCAATTTTCTTTAACAATAAGCAGATATCTATGTCAGCAAACCCTTAACGCCACTTCTGATTCTACAAACTTGGTAGACTGCCCTTGGTCAAAAACCATTATATTTAAAGAATGGGTGTGAAGTGTGAATCAGAGTTTCCAGAAAATTCCTGGGCTCTTCAGAAGAATGATTCTAAGAATGCTTCTTACTTAGTTCTAGAGGTCCAGTGTAACATGCTGAAGAGGATCCCTAAAGCACTGGAGACAGGACAAGCTAACACAGAAGACTCTTTAGATTGCATTAAGTATGCACTAAAGATTACTAAATCACACTAAAGTATCCCTTGCAACTATCACTAATAGCATAAATCCATCTCAGACCTATTACACACCCATGGCTTGACTCAAGTGGTTCACTAAGTATTCTTTGAGTTAAATCTGGACAAAAGAACATTTTTAAACACATGAAACTGAAAGTTCAATTGTGATTCACCATAATCTCACATAATCTTTAATTCAGCATAAAAAATGCCCCTCCTCTTCCAGTAATGATTTCCTTTTCATATCAGTGCCCAAGATTGAAATTACTATGGTTCTAGGGAAAGTTACTGAGCAGGAGCAGCAGGGATGTGCACAGTCTACTGTAACTACCAATCCACTAGCCTCATGAGCACAAAGAGACATTCAGACAAGTAAGTAACCCTGATCAAACCTGGGCTGATAATCACCATGTTTTAACCAAATAATCCATCTTAGTTGGAGGTCACTGCAATCTTCCAAAGAGACAAAGGAGGCTATGATTAGAGACAGTGTAAATTAAGCATTCTCAATATGAAGTTCTAAACTTTGAGGTGTTACATAAATTTTGAGTGACAAGTGGAAAGTATCCTGAATGACCTCATGCGACAAGCAACAGCCAAAATAAAGAGGCACTAACTATATTGTACCAAATTACAATTCTGTGTAAATACAGAATATAAAACAAATCAATTCCAAAGTTAAACTAAGGGGCTCTTCCCTGAGGATATCTCCCTATGCATGTGCAAATATTGAAAGAAAGAAAGAAAGAAAGAGAGAGAGAGAGAGAGAGAGAGAGAGAGAGAGAGAGAGAGAGAGAGAGAGAGAGAGAGAGAGAGAGAGAGAGAGAGAGAGAGAGAGAGAGAGAGAAAGAAAGAAAGCCAGAGATATTTCTTGTCCTTTGAGGTCAGAATTATTTAAGCTACATTCCTACCTTTGGGTTTCAATGCTTTCAATTCAATCATCTGATTGTTCCAAGTCAGTAAGCTAGTGACGAGTGATAAGTCATTTTCAACTTCCTTTAGCTAATCAATACTTGAAAACATTCATTAATTTCTAAACCCATTTGTAACACCAATCAAAATTATCTGAAATAGAACTAGAGAGATGGTTCACTGGTGAAGAACACTTGTTGTTCTTGCAGAGGACCAGGGTTCAGTTCCCAGCTTCATATAAATGCCCTTTTCGGGATTCCACAGGCACCATCAAGTTCCCAGATGGTGCACATATATACATGCAAGCAAAACATTCACATACATAGATATCCTTTTAAGATATCTTTTAAGAATTTAAAGAAAAAAAATTATCAGAAATATTTGCTAAACATGAGAGAAGGAGTGTTTTGTAGTTATATTTGTAAGATATCCTCACTGTATAGAGTTGCAGACACACAGAAAGATCCCTATACTGTATTGTAGATATGCAGACAGAGGAAGTACACAGTTTAAACAGTGACATAATTGTTAGATGTGGCAGGTAGGTTACAGATACGTTAGTGTTAAAAGTATTACCTCTACTTCAGAATATTTGACATTTCTGAATTGACGTTAAAAACAAAAACCTTGTGTGGTCTATAATCCCAGCATTTGAAGGCGGAGGCAAGAAAACTGCCACAATTTAAAGAGTAGCCTGGGGCTATATAGCAGGTACCTATAGGTCAGCCTATGCTACATAGTCCTGTCCTCCCACCCCCACCCCCCGGGCCTCACTCTCTCTCTCTCTTTCTCTCTCTTTCTCTCTCTCTCTCTCTCTCTCTCTCTCTCACACACACACACACACACACACACACACACACAAAGAGAGAGAGAGAGACACAGAGACAGACAGAGAGACACAGAGAGAGGGGAGCTCAGAAAATTAAAAAAAAAAAGTTGAAAACATATATGCAATGCTAAACCATTGTCCCAAGTCCACTTTTAACCTTCCATGACACAGATTTATAGTATGATGCTACAGAAATGACTATAACTTATAAATTAGCATATGATTAAAGCTATAGATTCACATGAAAGACTAACCTTGAAAAAAAGTCATGGGATCCATCAATACATCTAATGAGAGCATGCTTTAAAAATGAGGCTTCAAAATGTGGATATCTAAAAGCAGGCTGTCCCTCTTCCCACAATGAAAACATGCTACACATGAAGTCTAGATGTAGAAAAAATACCCCCACCCTTTTAAATTGCATACAACAGTTTGTTTATTGTATTTTTAAAGTATGCTGCACATTTGTGTTTTAGAGATGACTTCAAAACCAATATTGTAATCGTCCCAAAGGATTCTTTACTAACACATGCCTAATACAAAACCAACTGACAACAAAAACACTTCTCTTCAAGCTAAAATTCAAACACATATGCTGAAAAATAAAAACTTCCTTTATAAATTACTTATCTAGTTTGCATTAATTTAAAAAAAATGGAATTTGGTTATTTGTGTCTTTTGATTATAACTAGGGTAGTAGGAAAATAACATTAAAATCTAAACTAAATTTTTATGTTTCTTTTTCTTATAAATCCTTTTCAAAATAAATCCTATGTTCTCTCAATATAAAGAGAAGAAAAAGAAATGGTTTTCATAGTGAGTTTGAATATAACTAAAAAGTGTCTACATATAAAGAATGTAGATGACAACCAAAATGAAGAATAGAGACCATGTCTATGCCCCTCTCTGTTTGCAGCCCCAGCCTACTCTCCCTGAATTTGGAATTAATGAGAGAATCATGATTATTCCCAACACAGTAGTTTAAAGAGGAGTGGCCAGAACCTCCTTATATAGAAATTTTCCCCAAATGAGAAGTTCCTTCACTCATTTACTCTGCAACTGCTCATTATAGATTATGTTTTTTATTGCTACTACATTTCTTAAAATAAGATGAAATGAAATAAAGTACTGGCAATGCTGGAGAGAGCCCTAGACCTAGAACACACTGGCCAGTGTCCTTTAGTTTATTTGCAGCCTATGGGAAGTCTAAGAGCTTCTCAAGTAGACATCTGGTGTTTAAGATGGTAAAACAGTGTTTTTTAACAACAGGAAAGAGTGTTTCTAATGTTTGCACTATGCCATTCTTCTCACTTTCCCAAAACAGCACCAGAATATACCTCGCTCAAGTAAACAAAAACTGTGTTCCCTTATTTGCTAAAAATAATATAAATAAAATTTTAAATGATTGTCTAATCACTTGATAATGGCAGATACGACAGTCAAAAATTAACATTTAGTCACTCACTTACTATGCCAGTATAAGTCCATTACACATTTCACATAAACCATAAGAGATACCATTATTGTTCCATCTATTAGATTAAAAAGCTTAATATTTGAAATCTCAGGTAAAACCATATAGCCAGGAAGTAGTCGAATAATGATATCCAGATTACTAACCTCCAATACATATAGCTCCTCCCAACACAAAAAGCCTTATTGAGAGAAACAGAGATGTGAAAGCTCCATTCTAATCAATCCATTAACAGTAATCCAAAGCAATTTAATCAAAGTTCCTTCTCCTTCCTAGAAACACACAAATATGTAAACGGTGCTACATATGCACATGGCACACTGTCTTTAAGACATGGTGGCATCACATTTCAGTATATAGATACTAAATACATTCTTTTGGATTTTTGGTTACAAGGTTTCATGTACTTGGGCTACATGTACAATGTTACATGTCACTTGGGCTGGTCTCTAATTAAATAGCCAAGGCTAACTTGAAATCATGATGTCCTGCCTCAGCTGCCCCAGAGGTAGGAACACACATGTCACTACTCCTGGTTTTAGATATCAAACACTTTCTAATAGTCATAATCAGTGGAAAGAATCACAGAAACACTCTCTTACCCTGCTGCCACAACGTTCTGGCTCAGATCACAAGCCCTCCCCATGCATCACCACCCCCAAAATAACTGTTTTTATTGCCTTTCACTGTGCAAGTCTGGGTCTGAGTCCGTTTATAATCTGATGTTCATTAGAGAGACTATAGCACTAGACTATTGTAGAATATTATTTTAAGGTATGCTACTTTTGTTTATGCTGTGAAACATTTGCTTTAATGGTGCAAAGATGCATTTCATTCTTTTATGTTACTTTTATGAAGCTGTGTTACTGGGCCTGTCTAAAGCACCTGATGGTCTAATAAAGAACTGAATAGTCAATAGCAAGGCAGGAGAAAGGACAGACAGAGAGAACAGATATTAGGAGAAGTCTGGGAGAAAGGAAGATCACTAAAGAAGGAGAGGAGAGCGCTAGAGGCTAGCTACTCAGCCAGTCATGGCGTAAGAGTTAAAGTAACATACACACAAGTAAGAAAAGATAAAAGCCCAGCAGCAGAAGGTAGACAGGATAACTTAACGTTAAGAAACTGGCAAGGAAACAAGCCAAGCTAAGGCCAATCATTTATAATTAAGAATAAGTCTCCAGCAGAGGTTTGTGTGGTATCCTGCTTGTCCTGCTGCACAAAGCTGAGCAGAGAACATGGCAAAGGATGCAGTGAAGTATGATGATGTGCATGTTGACTTCACTTGTGAAGAGTGGAATTTGCTGGATATGTCTCAAAAAATCTCTACAAAAATGTAATGCTTAAGACCTACAAAAACCTTACTACTATTGGATACACTTGGAAAGAACATAATATTGAAGAACATTCTCAATGTTGTAGAAGACATGAAAGGTAATTGTCATGATTTAGCTGATAGAAATAGATCTTAGATAAAATCATCATTTTTGAAAGTATTAAACAAATGTATCTTTGTAAATTAAAAAAAAAAAGAATAAGTCTCCACGTGTGATGTATTTGTGAACTGGGTGGTGGACCCTCCAAAGGAGTAAAATCAACAGCACTAGACAATGAGAAAACACATTAGCCAACCACACCAGGAAAGACTAACCAGGCTAACACTGACAATCAAAATCACCAAGATAGAAATAAACATTTTCACACTCTTCTCAAGAGACAACTCAGGACCCTACTTCTTGTGCTTTATTTCTCTGTTACTCCTTTAATAGAAGCTCTTTGAAGATTCAAACATGGATGTAGAATACAACTAGTGCTATGATGTATAGCTGACAATTTAATCTAACACACTACAAAGTAAAGGTCCAGAAGGTGTAGGGGTGTGTGTGTGTGTGTGTGTGTGTGTGTGTGTGTGTGTGTGTGTGTATGTGTATGTGTGTGTTCCTAGAGATTAAACCCAGAGTCTGCATATGTTTAACCACTGAGCTACATTCCCAGCCCTAAAAATCATTCCTTATATTTTCTTTCCTCACACCTTCTACATAACTTATTGATAACTCTCTCATTCTCCAAAACATACTTCCAAGTGTCTTTCCTCAGGTCTCTTTAGTTCTACCACATCAGTTACCCTCACCTCTTGCTAGATTAACCCATTACTTCTGTCTCGCCCAGTTATCTATCACACACGTAACTTTACAAAACAATGTCCTGTACTGCCTGACCATATTGTGGGGGCTTACAGCCTTCACCCTCTCTCACCCTAACCCTAGAAAACTTGTACACTATCACCCTTCTCCTGTGATGTTTCATTTAAATGTCCCTTCTTCCCAGCTTTCTGTCCTAGCACCCTGTATGAATCCCATAGCTTCTTTTTTTTAAACATATTTTGAAATTTAGTTAATTTTATTTATTTTACACTTCATGTGTATGGGTGTTTTGCATACACACACACAATGTGTATGTGTGTGTGTGTGTACATTATGTACTTGCCTGGTACTCAAGGAGGCCTGAGGAAGGCATCAGATCTGGAGCTAAAGTCAGCTGTAAGCTGCCATGCGGTGTAGTTAATCTACCTCTGTGGTGCATTTAACCACAGAGCCATCTCTAGCCTCATTCCTTCCTTCCTGTCCATTTACTTTTTGAGTGGATCCTGCCATCTGATAGGGACTGGGATTTTTTTTGCTATATTCTCACTGCAAAACTCACAGACCTGACCAATAGAAGGTGTTTGATAGAATTGTAACTTAAAAACTGTATGTTGTTCAACATTACAGGACTATTAATCTTTTTGCCATAACTGTTTCAATCAAAATAATCTACTATGGTTTACTTGGCTGGTTACATATCCCCTTGTCTACACTCCTGTCACTAGAAATTTGGATCTCAATTGTACTTAAGGTAAGTAGCTCACATCAGGCAGAATATGCATTACTCTGAATTTGGTCTCTAAGATCAAAAGCATTTCCATATAAGACATTCTACAACTCAACCACATTGCTGAAAACTGTCAGTCATGGAAAACAGACTGAAAAGACTGCCAGGCAGCAGAGGAGATAAGAAAACAGTGACCAGATAAACTGTGGTGCCTTGGATTAGAAAGGAAACAGAAAAGCAACTAGAGAACTGATGAAGTCTTTAAGGTTGGTCTCCTTGTTCTAATGAATGCACCATGACTACATGTGCAGAAAATGGAGCAAGTGGCCTATGGAAACTGTATTCTTTACCACACTTCTGTAAATATAAAATCACATCAAAGTAATTAAAGAAAAGGTTTAAGATCATTATCTCTACAGAAGAAATTACTTTACTCTGACAGTTGCTGGCATTTTATTCTGAATAAAGGAGGGCATCAGCAACTGATTTACTTTCTTGAAACCACACAGCGTCATTTAATTGTGAATACATATTCAAAACTGCTGTTTAGAATTCAAACCTGTCTCTTAATGGCTGCAAGCACAAGATGAATTTTAAAACAGCTAGATAAATGGATCAGTTACTTCACAGGTGAGACTGAAGGGAAGTCTTCTCCACCTCCCGCTGTGGGGGCTACTCTGTGCACTCAGAATCTACATTTGCCTTAAGTTAGGGGAATCTTTTAAAGACCACCAGATAAAACCTGCCAAAGCTTTCTGGAAGGAAGAGAAACTAAAGATCCTAAGAGGCAGCCTTCATCAGATAACAACAACTCACCAGTTATCCAGATGAGGGTGTGTGGTGGAAAGCCTCAGAAATGTTACTCTAGCTCTCCATTAGCTGTTTCTACAGTTACTCTTACTCACTTGCTGGACAAATAGTGTCATCATGCAGCGGTATGAATCATACTGAACTTAGGTAACAAATTGGATTGTAATTTAAAAACACAACAGGAATTCTGTGGTATTCCTGAACCCCCAGAGACCATCATTTAAAACATACACCCCAAACCACAGCACTTAGTGCAGCAATGGAGCCTGTAACTTCACAGTAAGATGCAAGATGCCTAATCACAAAGGACCTGAAAAATGAGCATTTACTTATCTTTTTATATTATTCTAGCTCAATACACAGGTGCAGTGTTTCATGAGACAAATACATACATTGTCCTGGAATAATACACAGGTGCAGTGTTTCATAGGCTAAATATACACACAAAACACATCAGGGAAAAGGGAAAGATAAAACGGCCACAGTAAGATTAAAAACAATGAAATTACTCAATAAGGCAGAATGAAAGAAAAAGGGAAAAGGCATGGAGTTAGGTTTACAGGAAAATATAATAAGAGGGAAGCTCGCAAGCTTTCTAGCATGTTCTATGGTTTTCTTTTTGTCCTATCCTAGGTTAGTCATTAAAGTATCCTCAATTTCATGTAATTTATCTGTAACATTAAGATAGCAATTCCAGACTACTGACTGAATTTAATGTTTACTCAGATCTTATAAATAGAAAAAATTTACTTACCAATTTTTAATGGAAAAACGAGCAGCCTATAGAATGAGAAAAGAATTCCACATCTAACAGAGGGCTGATACTCAAAATATATAAAGAACTCAAGAAACTAGACACCAAAACTCCCCAAAATAATAAAAAATGGGGTGTAGATCTAAAGAGAATTCTCAACAGAGGACTTGCAAATGGCTGAGGATCACTTAAAGAAATTTTCAATATCCTTAGCCTTCAGGGAAATGCAAAACAAAATGACACTAAGATTCCATCTTACACCTGTGAGAATGACTAAGATCAAAAACATAATTGACAGCTCATGCTGGAGAGGATGTGGAGTAAGGAGAACACTCCTCTGTAGTGGGATAGTCTTTTTGTACATTGTGAAGATGTATGTGTATCTGCCAAGGCACCTTCTGATTGGTCTAATAACAGCTGGACAGAAGACAAGCAGAACTTCAGGGCATAGATAAGAACTTGGGGAAGGACTCTGAAAGGCAGGGATCACCAGTCAGGTGTGGAAGGAGTAGGAAGCATAGTACTAAGCAGAGGTAACAAGCCATGTGCCAAAACACAAATTAATATAAATGGGTTAATTCAAGTTTTAAGAGCTAGTTGGGAACAAGACTAAGCTAAGGTTAAGCTTTCATAATTAAAAATTAATAAGAAGTCTCCATGTGATTGTTTGGGAGCTGGCTGTCAACAAAACTAAAAAAGTCAGCTAAACTCCTCTACAGCTGGTGATACTGCAAACTTGAACGGCCACCTTGGAAATCATTATGACTGATCTACTTCAAGACTCAGCTATCCCACTCTTGGGCAGATACCCATAGGATGCTCAAATCATACCACAATTAACACTTGTTCAACTATATTCATAATAGCAAGAACCTGGAAATAACCTAAATGTCCCTCAACCAAAGAACAGATAAAGAAAATGTACATTACACCATGGAGTATTAGTTAGCTGTTAAAAACAATGACATCAAGAAATTTTCTGGCAAATGCATGGAACTAGAAAAGATCCTGACCAAGGTAACCCAGTCTCAGAA
Organism: Sigmodon hispidus; assembly: GCA_004025045.1. NCBI lineage: Eukaryota > Metazoa > Chordata > Mammalia > Rodentia > Cricetidae > Sigmodon > Sigmodon hispidus. Next base: position 66,206 of record PVIH01006600.1, read on the forward strand.
AGACAAACATGGTAGTACTCACTTACAAGTGCATACTATCTATAAAGTAAATGATAACCAGAGAAGCTAAGTAAAAAGGAAGGCTCAAGGGGGTTAAGAGGTGAATCTCAGTGTCAAGGGGAAGAATACATATCATTATTGGATGGGGTGGGGGCAGGCCCTAGATGAGGGTGGGGATGGGAACAGAATAGGGAAGACTATGGTGATCTATTTTATATTTAATAAAATCAGTTTGGAATATCAGAGAACAGATCCACCCACAGTCAAACCAGGTGGGTGGTGGCACACATCTTTAATCCCAGTGCTCAGGAGGCAGAGGCTAGCATGGAACTCACAGAGAAAAGCCTACCTCTCTAGAGTTAAGATTAAAGGTGTGAACTACTATTATTTGGTAGTCAGCCTTGAACTCACAGAAACACAGAAAGATCTCTGTCTCTGGAGTTGTGGGATTAAAGGTGTAAATCACTACCCAGTCTTTCCTGTGCTGGTATTAAAGGTGTGAGTTACCACTCTCTGACCCTCCTGGCTTGACTGTAGGAGGATCTCTTCTCTGATATCCCAGACTGATTTTATTAAAAATAAAATATATCACCAAAGGAGATTACTAGGAGAGACAACTAGAATCTGGGGCATCACTGAGACAAGCTAGAAACCTAGTACAATGGAAACTGCCAGCCATTTTGAGGATGACCTTAGCTAAGACTCCTAGCAATGGGAAGTACAGAGCTTGTAACCAGTCATCTCCGGTAACCAGGCATGACTTCCAGGTACAAAACCTTTTGATGTACAATTTGTCCTGTCTACAAGATGAACTGAAATAAAGGTGGCACAAAAATTGTGGGAGTGGCCAACCAATGAGTGGCCCAGCTTGAGTGGCCTATACTATAAGAGGGAGCTCATCCCTGAGGGCTAGGACCCAGAGGCAGGGACCCAGGATACAACCAAACACAACTGGCAAGGGGGAAAAAAAACAGCCAACAAAATGATTGCTAATGATATTCTACTATCTATATTCATAGATTGGTGCCTAGCCCAATCAGAGAATCAGAGTGCTTCATCTAAAAACTGAGTGATGCAAAGACCCACAGCCAAGTATGAGGCAGAGCTCAGGGAATCCTGCAGAAGAGGGGATGAAAGGATCGTGGGACCCAGAGAGGCCAAGGACATCACAAAACAACTCACAAAAATCAACTACCCTGGGCTCATAGGGGCTCACAGAGAGACACTGAACCAACAATCAGGAAGTCTGCATGGGACTGAACCAGGCCCTCTGCACATATGTTACAGTTGTATAGCATGGTCCTCTTCAAGGACTTAACAGTGTGAACAGGGGCTACTCTAGTTATGGTACCTTATTCAGCCTTAATAGAAGAGGGCGTGCCTAGTCTCACTGCAAATTGATATACCATGGCTGGCTGATATTCATGGGAGGCCCATCCTTTCCATAAGGGAAACAGTGGAAGAGAAATGGGGTGGGGGGTGGGGACAGATGGGGTGGAGGCAGGAGGAGAGAAGAAACTTTGGTTGAGCTGTCAAAACAAAAAAATAAACCAAAAAAAAAAAAAAAAAAAAAAACTTAAAAAAAAAAATGGTTACGGGTGTTTTGCCTGCATGCATGTCTATGTACCATAAGCATGCATGCATTGCTCTCAGAGGCCAGAAGAGGGTGGAAGATCTCCTAGAACTGGAGTTACAGGTGATTGCTAATTATGAAGTCAGGGATGAGACTTGAACCCAGGTCCTATGAAAGGTCAGCAAGTGTTCCTAACCAACCATTGAGCCATCTCTCCAGCCTGCATACAGAAATTGTAAATGCTCATTTTCATTATGCAGGTCTTACTTAAGTGACCATATCGAGATTTTACAGGTGCAGTTTCTATGTAAGATATAGAAGACACTACCTCATAGAAGATGTCCTGGTCCTCTGGCTCTTACAATCACTCTCCCTACACTGCAGCAATGTTCTCTGAAACTCAGGTGTAGGAGCTGCACTGTAGATGCAGTAGTTTGGTCTGTACATCTCACAGTCACTTATTTTCTGTATTGCAACTGTAAGGATTCCTGGCATTCCAAGTAGCTGAGCCACCTCTGTCCTAGGTGGGATGCACCTTGCAGGGAGGCATGCCCCTGGGCGTGGCAACGTAAACCCTGAGGCATACAGAAGCACCTCCCTGGACCCATGACACATACCCATGCAAGCCCCTTCCCTTAAAAGCCACTGCTAGCATGTGCTCCGGTCCTTTTCTTCTCTGTCCCCTGACTTCTGTCTCGCTCCTCTGTTTCTTCACCCACGTGGGACTCTTCTCTTAAATAAACTCTAGTGTGTGGTCTTGTTAGTGTGTATTTGCTCTCATGCGCAGAACTAACAGTAACCAATTATAAATCTCTGTAACAACTTCGATCTATTGCAAAAAGCAATTTATTTGATGAGGGGTAAGAGATACACTCATCTGTGGGTAGAAGGCCAGTATTTAAAATACAGTTACAAATTATATTGTTTTATGAAAATGGCAGTAATACTTTCTCTCTAGGATCCATGACCTCTTTGTTCATAGATAGACAGACAGACAGACAGACAGACAGACAGACAGACAGACAGACAGACAAGTAGGTCTGGGTTTACAGTACCAGCCAGAAATTCCCTTCCATGAGTGAATATGAAATCTAATTAGACAGCTATTATCTAATAGCCCCAAGAAATGACTATAACTATTGTGTCACTGGGGCTATCTTGATGGGCCAGTCACAAAGTTCTGCCCCCAGATGAAGAGCTATAGCTCATCAATGGCTGATGAGAGGAGAAGCAGTTTTCTCTAAGGATAGTTACCCAATTGTAAGTGGTAAGCCTTAAACATATGTACATATGAACTACATTAAATGGACTCGAAATTGTGCATCACACACCCCACACCAATAATAATAATTAAAGAAGTCATGAATTTGAAAATGAGTGAGGGAAATAGAAGCTGGAGAGATGAGAAGGGATAAACATAAAATATTCAAATAAAATTCTCAAAAGAAAAAAAGGGGAAGGAAAGAAGGAGGAAGGAAGGAAGACACTTGAAGTTTTTTTTTTGTTTGTTTGTTTGTTTTTTTTTTGTTTTGTTTTGTTTTGTTTTGTTTTGTTTTGTTTTGTTTTTTAATGCTATGCTTAGGAGCTAAGAGATAAAGCCAGTAATGCTAAACTAAAATTATTGGGGAAGAGTACTCATTATCGCTAATCATTAGTATATCTGAGAGAGAAAATTGTACAAAATGTAGAAAATTGTTTTGGAACTGAGTAAGGAACAGACAGAGCAAGGGTGCAGACTCCTGCATAAGCACAGATTACCTTGGAGACTTGCCGCAGCCACCGTAAGTACTCCGTGAAAGTATCAAAGCAGATGTAGTAAGTCTGGCTTTGGGGCCCCGAAGAGCTGAATGCCAAGCAGTGCTGATGCTTTTTCACTTCTTCCACCTGAGAAAAGAACCCAATAACAAAAACAAGTGAGCCAGCAGAAGCTCAGATTTAGCTCCTTAACTAGATCTGTATCTCCCCACTAATGTGTCTTTCTACTCACAGCCACACCATTGCATCCGAACAACAATTTTAGTTACAAAGAAATCAAGAAAGAGGATTTTTAATCTTCATTAGAATTCACCTCCCAAGTAAAATTCTTTCTTCTTCCTGTTTAAAAGTGGTACAAACCCTTCCTTTGTTATTCTTTATAAGTACCTTTACAACAAGGCTTTGGACTTCATCCTCTTAGAATTAAAATAATAAACTCCATTCACAGCAAATTAGTCACAAACAGAGAAATTTAAACAAGGCATATTATAAAAACTCCTACCATTTTCTTGACAAAAAGGACAAAATCACAAAGAATGTCAAAAAAAATTTAAGCTGTCATTATGACACTGCTAAAAATGTAACCATAACAGAAATCATTAATGACAATTAGTTTATATCTAAACAATCTGAATATGTTTAGAAGATGAACAGCATACTTATAAAGCATGCTCTTTCGGTGCTGAGGACTGCCAGAGCCTAGTGTGCTAGGTGAGTGCCCTACCATAGGTACAAGCCCAATCCATACAGGACACTCTTCAACTACATACTTCTAAACATTTCAGGATTAAGAAAAATTATAATCTAAATATTTAAAACTAAGCAGATACATGTCAAAATCTGTGGGATGAAATCAAGCAAACAAAGGAAAAGGAACATCTTTTAGTATTAAGAAAAGTAAAAAATTAATTTGCTTAGCATGGAACTTACTAGTCAGAAAACTAATAATGAACACAGAATGAACTCTATGCTAAATGACAATAACAACAAAAATAGAAACTGAAGCTGAAGAAATAGGTCAATGGTACGGAGGCTGTGTTCCTTCAAAAAACCTGCGCTCTGTTCCCAGTATCCACAGCAAGACAGCTGAACAGCCTGTAACCCAGTTTTAGGGGATCTAACTTCCTTTGCTGGCCTCCACAGGCACCTGTATTTATGTATACATACCCCTCTGACATAAACACATAACTAAAAAGAAAATAAATCTTAAATTTAAAAGAATGATGTGGGGGCTCACAGGTAAAGGCACTTAGTACTGAGCCCAACAACCTAAATTTGATCTGAGTCCTCCATCAAAGAAGGGGAAAATCAATACTCTTAAGTTCTCTTCTGACCGCCATACATGCATCATGAGACCCACATGCACTCACATTTGTATACACACACTGTAAGTTAATAAAGTCATGATAGAAATATAAAAAGATAATCAGACATGTACTTCAGAATGAGTGTATAATTACACTCTTGGCAAGCAAATTGGGTATCAATTTGTGATGTGAATATGTTTACCTTCTAGAGGCCAGTAATGTTCTCTGGTACATACACTCAAGAACAGTGTATTTCCAGGAAATCGTGTAGATTAAGCTCCTTGCTTTTCAGGGTGTATCTGACCTGTTATGTGGTGTTTTACTCTGGAAATGCTTGCTAACCTTTTTAATGCTTTTGCAGCAAGAATATTGGCTCACCAAACACTCTACCTACTTCTCAGCACTTCTTAGACACTTTAAAAAATTAAGTCAATATAAATAATTCTGGCTATAAGCTGCTGACAAGAGTACATGTTTCATTATTTCAGATCTAAATATACAAGAGTGGGGCTGTAAAGATAGCATTTAATAAGACATGGGCATTTCTTATAAATACTTGCAACTATCGCTCTAATGTGTGCAGAAACAGTAACAGAAACAGAAAACAGCAAGAGCTGCTGGCTTCCAGTTTAGCCAAGAGCCAAGGTTCAGGAGAGGGAGCAGGCAGAGTGATTAAAGGACACTGGAGACTGGACATCCTCTTCTCACCTGCTTTCATACATGTACATACACTCAGACACAAAAACAACTCTTTCAATAAACAAGAACCAGTTAATGACACTAGTTACATCTTCCTCTGCCACGGATTGCCATATTAAACAGAATGGAGTATCATGCAGAGTCCCTACAGAGTGTGCAGGAACAGAAATCAACTCCAAAATCCACCACCTCATAGTGGACATGTCAATAAGAACAAGTATTCTAAGGCATCAAGATCTGGTAGTGTTTGGTAACTTGAAGGGTTTTGTTGTTTTCTTTTGGGGTGCTCTTGTGCTCCCCCATCTATGTTCCTGTCATTTTGTCACAGGAAATATTATCAATTGATGCCCCATTGTCTGGTCAGTGTTCTAGGGGGCAGAGGCAAGAGACACAGCACCCTGTTATCACTTTCATCAACCTGAAAACTTCCCTTAGATTTTCCAGGACCTTGATTCAGGCTAAACTAGGATTCACAGCTTCAATGTTGAAAAGAGTTTTTAAAGTAGCCAGTCTATGAAGCAGAGTTGGAGTTCAATAAAAATGTTTTAATACAGGCTTAAACCAGAAGGTGAAAAAATGAGTACTAAAATGAAAGAGAAATATAGTCAAAGAACCCAAGAGCCCAAGCACGAACTTCTAAATGAAGAATTACAAAAATGAGACACACCCAATGTCAGTACAGGCTCAAGAGTGAACTGCCTCTTCTGTCTTTTTAACATTAAAAACATTTCTACATAATACCAAATGTTCCTGGGCATATAAATTCTGTTGTAAACAAGAATTTATGCCTTTAAAAATGTATTTAACAGGAGGAATATCACTGTAAAATTATGACAACAACACTATTTGTAACAATAAAAACCTGGAAGCAAACCAAATGTTCATAATTTTAACATTATAATAATACTGGAATATTTATAGATTAAATACTAAAAGTGAAAAGTATGTAAGCATGAAATCTATACTATGGCAAAGCCCCTACATTACAGAATGCCCACCCCATTACTCAGGCTGCCCCAGCAATGTCCACTGGGTGCTGTGCCATCTGCTTCTGTCATCTATCTGATATAGGTGTTCTTCTACTGCTGTTTGCTATATACTAAAGAAACTCACTCATTCAAAACTGAAGGTATGGCTTAGATAACCTCCTGAATTGTATATAGCAAAAGATAAAGTTATTTATTGTTCATCTTTACTTAAAAAGACATTAAAGCCTTACTTAAATGCATTATCTAAAAATCCGTTTAGCTCTACAGAGCAAATTTAGCATGAATAAAAATGTACCTTTACTAAAAATAATTTCTCAACAACAACATTTTAAGAGAGCTTTAACTTTTTTTTTAAAAAGTGTGTGTGTGAGTGTGTGTGTCTGTGGGTGGTGACACGAGCGTGCAGGCACAATGACCAAAGTACATATAAAGGTAGGGGAAAACTTGTAAGAGTTCAGTCAATGCACCATGTGGATTCAGGGATCAAACTGGGTCACTGGGCAAGGCAACCCCTGCCACCACCCACAGAGACAACTCACTGGCCCAAAGGAGCATTCTTTAACAATGAAGCCAGTTGTTATTTGAAAATTGTAAACTGACCATGCCCTGGTGATGTGGAAAACTGAAACAATGGCCACTGCCACTTATGACCACCCACCCAACACCTCCCCTCTAGATCTTCCACACATAAATTACAAAGAAAGGAAGGGGTTTTTGCATTTAATCTCAGTTTTTCCTTTACCAACTAAAACAGAGCGACAAAAAGAAATAGACAAACACTAATGAAAGCTCAAATTACAAAAAGTGAATTATTTTTTCCTAACTGGGTCAACAGGTTTTAAAAGACTTAGTTTTCAACAAGCTCCATTATTTTAAAGACAGAGCAAAGCAAGTTTGACAAGATCTGCTTGCAAAAAGCGGAAGCTATTAACTTTCAATTCACTCAATAGTAGAAGTCTGTCCAATAGCAGGCCTGGGAAACAGGATGGGCCTCTGAACAGCGAAGCTAATTATAGCTGGATTTTCTGACCTTATCTGAACATTCCATGTGCTTTTCTGCCTCTCTTCATAGCATCATCTTGTGCCCAGTTTATATGTCAAAAGATTTTTCACCCTTCAGGTTCTACTATTGTTACCTCTTTCCTTACAAAACTGTCTCTTCCCCCGACAAAACGCTGCCCTTTTACTAACCTCCCACAGTGCTCTTGCTTTCTGCGTCTCAATACAGCTATAATGCAGATGATAGATGCATCCACCCTTACTCTTGATATGGAATCATAAGCTGTTCAAAGCTGCAGATGGTGATTGCCCATTTCTTAGTATCAAACACAGTGCCTTCCCTCACAAAAGATAGGTAATAAATCATATCACATTTGTATATGCAAATATCCAGCATTGAAAAGAGACAGACTTTAGTTCTAAATCCAACATTAAATGTTTGCATTTTAAAATAATCATCTATGATGACAACATTAATGACAAAATTTTCATTAATCTATGAAAAGGCAAAATATGAAATAATAAATTGAACTCAATGGGCCGTGGATGTGCTAGCTTGGCAGAAAACTGGCTAGCACGTATCAAGCCTGGGTTCAGTCTACAATAGCACAGGAAGCTGAAAGTAGGTGTGGTGCACATACCTGTAATCCCAGGAAGGAGTATCAGGGATTCAAGGTCATCCCTGATTACTTATGGAGTTTCACTGAGCAACTCTTAATGCTCAGGCAGAGCCTAACAAGCACTGCTTCAGAAGGGAGGGAGATTAGATCTCAATCTACCTTCCAGTGTGTGAAAAGGCTTCCTGGGGCTTGTGCTGGTAGAGGGGAGAGCAACTAGCACAAAGACAGACTAAACTGCAGAGCTGCTGGCCATCAGAGCCGCTTGTCACTGTGCAGAGCTAGCCTTACCTTCAGTTCTGACTCCTAGAACATAACAGACAGTTGTCACTATTTTTAAGTATATATTTTCACAAAAACTGGCTTATTTTTCCTCTAATTGCATTCTCCACCTAGATATACCTCCTTTCCCGTCCAGGAGAAAAAAAAAATACTTGTTTCATATGTCCCCAATTCCAGCAAACCATTTCTTATCTAAATCAAAACCTTTAACAAATTACATCATTTAAAAGTGAGCAAACATTAACATGTGATTATAGTGATGCTACCCTCAATAGAAAATTTAATACTTTTTTATAAATAAACCAGAAGGAATTTTACTACTTCCCTGAGAAAACTGGTTGTATTTTATAAGCAATAAGCAAAAAGTAGTTAATATGCCTGAAGAAAAGCAACTGGTAATGTGAGAAACACCTGTCAAGTGTGTAATTAACATTTTGAGCTCCGATTGTATGGTCAGCCATAGTAATAAACTAAAGATGCTAATCCCAATAAGTCCCTGAACAAAAATAAGCAGAAGGTAATGGAGGTCTGGTCAGACTTCAGCAGTGGGAGATCCTAAACCTCCATGAACACTCTTGAGTACTCCTATTATAACTGGATTTAGAAATGGTGTCTATGAGCTATGTGCTCAACAAAACAAAGGATGCCTACTTATAATGAATTTATCATCTGCACTCTAGAACAGAACAATGACACTCTGTTGATGCACTTTCCCCTGTGATCCAATGATTGTTATTTTCTCAGCTCCAGTAACCAACACTGCCCACCAGTGGAACACATCAGAAAGCAGTTCAGACAAGTCAAATCCATCTCCCTTTTATTACAGAAATGCCCTGAAAGTCCTTAGTAATACTGAAATACTTTATAACGTTCTTGCTTTATACTTACTTTTCCACCGATCAGTGGCAGGACATGCATCTTTCCACTCAAGCTGTCTTTCACAGATGACACTATCAAGCAGGTCCCACAAAGAATAACCTGGCGTCTTGTCCATCGGTTCACTGGCAATTGCATTTTGCCTTTTCGGACATTGTACATGCCTGAGAGCTGAATCCGCTCAGAGCTCCCGGTGCTGAGAGGTTTTCCTAAAACAAACACAAGCAAACGTGTTACATGTTATTCTCTAAAAATAAGCTTTTTCCTCCTTGGCTGTATACTAGATCAATTAGTTAGGAAGCAATAGTTATAGGGAAAAGTAACATAACTAAAAGAACATACAACCAGCAGTCATTGTGGAATTATAATAAGAAGAACGACCATAATTATTCCTTCTGTGTATTTTAGTAGCAAGTAAAGCACAATCTTTTTCTCAAAAACCAAAGGCCCTTTATTATTATCTATTCCCTTATAATTTATTTTACATGTAACAAGAGATGGATTCAAGATTTTGATGTGTGGCTAGGCATTAGTAAACTAAGAAGAAAGATTACAGGCCAAGATAAAAAATGACATCCAGCATCCCATATTTAAAATATGGGAAAATAACCAGCTTACTGTGACTAACTGCCTGTTTTCTCCTCACACTTATTCAATGTATGTATGCTCACTAAGAAGAAGAGATACAAACCAGTTGTGACAGGAACATCGTACAAGACAAAGGCCTAGGATAGCAATGTGTGGAGAACAAGGCAGGGGCAAAGAGTAGCACTATGACTTAAGACAGTGAGGAAGACTTTCAAGAGTTGCTGTTTTGAAGGTGGAAATGAACATAGGAACACTGCATTCTATTCTAAGCAAGTTCTGTCTGCTGTGCTTAGCCACAGCACTGAAAGGACTATAGAAATATCAGCCCAAGTCAGATATTGGATAGACAAGAAAGAAACAGACAATGTCCTGCAGTAAGACCCACGGGAGAGATGACATATTTACAAGTTTAGCCGCCAAGAACTAGGAAGAAAAACAGTTCAGACCAGCAATGTGGCTCATGGGGTAAAGGTGCTTGCCACTGGATGACACAATGCCTCACAGGCAAGCTGCAGACCAAGCTAATGGAGACACTTCCTCAGTTTTGGTTTCCCCTCCCAATTATGTCAAGCTGACAACTAATACCAGCTACCACACTGGACTCAATCCAGTTTAAGACCTTCCGTATGTGACAGATTTTCTTCTATAGAAGAAAAAATGAAAATGCCCTAAAAGGGCACACTGCAACTGAATTCCAAAACCCAGTTTTCTTGACAGTAAAATAAAGTAACGTTCTCCAACAAAGGAACTGATCTAAACACACCCACACCTCCACACACATGAATACAAAGAAGCAGATATTTTACTTAACCACATCAGAAGCTTCAAGGCCACTTACAGCCTGTCACATTTGTAAATTTGAATTTACAAATAACTGTAATAGAGATTGGGAGCAGGAGACAAAACAAAAACCAGGGAACATAACTGAGAGCCCATCTCCAACTCCAATTATCTCCTAAAGAAAGCTCCAAAGCAAGTCACCAGACAGATTGACTCAGACCAGAAAGAACCTTTAAAAGAAGAGATATGGTAGTGGAGACTGGTTTTTTATTTTCTGGTCTGGAAAATTCCAAAGAGTTTCACATAGTCATAGAGCACAAGGACAAGACAGGTTTGTTCTTAGAAAGCCCTAACGATCCCACTCTGAATAAAATTCCTTCTCCCTCCTGCCTCCATGTTGCTCTGAGTGCATTTCATCCTCTAGCTGCTTCTCCTACTGGGTGCTCCAAATAGGACACACCCTGAGAACGGGCTATACCCCAGCTGCATGCAGTAGACTGTGCCAAGGAATAAGGTAATATAGTCAGGGCAGGCCAGGCAGGCCATCGCACAGGCACAGCCTCTTGTTCTCTGACATCAGAATCACTTAACTATCACTAGTTCTTTTCAAATGCTCAGTACTCTAATAAATCCTGACAACACAAAAGAAGTTGATGCCTGTAGGTCTAAAACTGAGCCAGGGGACATAGACTGAGCTTTAGAAATGTTACAATAACCTCCTGCAGGCTCAAGGCATTCTCACAGACTGAAACAGAGAGAACAACAGAAAATGTAAAACACATGTATATAATTTTTTTTTTAACCTGCTTAGTTGGACACAGCAGAACTGGTGATCTAGAGCTAGCAAGATGGTCAGATTACTGAATCTACTTTTTAAAAGAAACTACTAGTTTTAAATGCTATACATTGGATTAAATTTTTGTATATTTTATACAAATGTATATTAATAAATTTAAAATTGTTTTATTAAAATATACTATACATACATGTCTACTCTTATTCAAGGTATTGTACTCATATAGCTAATTTAACAATGTAATGCAATTTGTAGTCCTTGAAAGTCATTACCAACTAATTAAAATATAAAAAAACCCAAGTTAGTACTTGGCCATTACAATCAAACTTGTAGTCGCATTAGGTATGTTTTCAAGGTCAAACATATATTTTAGATAGACAGGTTGTCATTAAACACTTCAATGATCTACAGAATACGGCATTAAGATGTTTTGATAATATGGGTTGTTTTAAAATTTAAAAATGACAATGAGACTCTGCTGCTCCTGGCAGCACCAATCTACTTCAGAGAAGATGATGGGCATGGAAAAACCTCCACATGGAGTTGGCTTTTTTGTGGCAAACTGCCACTAGGCAAGAAAATGCCCTTGCCTCCACTACTGACAGTATGTTGTTCAAATTGGACAAGCAGTATATAAAAGAAAGTGACTGCTGAACTTTGCCAAGACAAGGTAGGACAGCCATTCAGAAGACCCTGCTTCACAGAAAGTCCATCAGATACTCTAGGCCTATAGGCCAAAGATGGATGCCCAATTTTGCAAAGGAACCTTGGATAACTGTCCAGGTAGTGAGTTGGTTCTGTCATTTCTCAATTTTTTTTTTTGGAAATCACTTGCTTGAACTTCCTGTTTACTTAGGTAATATTATTTCCTTCTCAGGTCTCTGATGGAGTTGAAGACTAGATAGTTATAGATTTCCTTGCTAATAAATTCAGATTAAGAAATTCAATAAACATCAAAAGATAGTTTGGGGTTGGTAATATAAGTTAGGATAGAAAGTGAATTGGGTAAAACACCTTAGATTTATCAAGATAAAATCAATATTGGAGTATTTTCTCTGAATTTGTCAAATGTTAATACACTGAACATTATTAATGTAATTCCTGACTATATATATTGTATATAGTTATTATACTTATTGTATATAGCTTTTTATGTTAGTTATAACCTTTTGAAATTTTAGACAAAAAGGGGGAAATGTGGTGATATTTTGTTTGTGCTTTAACAAATGAAGCTTGCCTAAAGAATGGAGGGTAGAGCTAGCCACTAGTTAACCACAGAGGCCAGATGGTGGAGGCTCACATCTTTAATCCCAGCACTTAGCATTTCATGCCTTTGATCAAGTACTTAGGAGGCACATTCACCTTTAATGCTAGCACTAGGGAGGTGGAGACAGGAAGTGATAAGGCTGGATGGAGAGAGGAGGAGACAAGAGCTTACAGACCCTGTGGCCTGAGGATTCTATAGAGGAAAGAAGTCTCTCTAGCAGCTGGCTCCTTTGCTTCTCTGATCTTTCAGCATTTACCCCTATATCTGATACTGAGTTCTTATCATGACCAAATATGATTTACATTACAACTGACCTTTTTTGTTCCACATCACTGATCATTTTTGTTTGAATACTATTCACTATAAATTTTGCCTTGGTGAATGCTAATTTGTGTTTCTACAAATAATACAGAACTGTTCTAGGACAGTTATTTGGAAGCAGTTTGTTTTCTTCTAAGTCTACTTGCAGGAACACAGTCTTGAGCCAATAATGACATCAGTGAACAGTACCCTGATAAGTCCTTTTTCCACTCTGGATAGGAGATTGAACTACCCTGGTTTGCATTAATGTCAAGCTTTACTTCTGCCATTTTGGTTAGTGTCTTCCCAGCTTTTCATATTTTTTTCATATGCATGCTCTGATTAGTACACATCATGTCGTAGTGATGACCATTTGCAGATTTCTAGAACTTTACCTCTGAGCTCCACTTTTCTCTCTAGTACCCAAGCTCTACAAATGCAGGTTACTTCCTTAAACAACAGGACTATAAATTTGTTGTCAATGAAATATCTCTGCTAAGTACTTTCTAGAGCATTGTTTTGTTTTAGGTTTTTACTTGTTTATTCTGTGCATAGACTCACACAGACACATAAATATATCTGTGTAAAATTATATTTATAGATTCTTTTCTATTCTCTCCCCAAATTCTCCATTCCCCTTTCATGTGGCTTCTTAATAAAAAGAATGAGAGAAGCAACAGCAGCAGATTGCAACCTCTATAAATGGGTCTTAAAAGGCTCAGGGCTTGGATATAACTTATTCTCTCTAAGATTTTATAGAGACAAAAATTCTTTGGAGAAGCTGCTTGCTTTGTCATAAGGACACTCACACAAACTCATGAAAGGCCAAAAAGAAGAGGTAGAAGAACTTCTTGCTAGCAGTCAGTGAGAAACTGAGGTCTCTAACCAATTGTCATATAAGTAAGTACTAACACCAATAGATGCTAAAGCTACTGTCAAGCCCAAAGAACTACAGTCCTGGGACATATGACTGCCAACTTTACAACAGAGTTTAAGCCAGAACACTCAGCAAGTCCACACCTGAGCTCCTGACTCAAGGAAAATATGGAAGGAAGGAAGCAAGGAAGGAAGGGAGAAAGGAAGAAGAGGTGAGGTGAGGTGAGGTGAGGGGAGAAAGGTTTGCAATTCGGAGCCACCAAGTCTAAGAACAGTAACTAGAATAACCTTACATGTTGGTTTCACTTAGTTCTGTTTATGGTGCATAGCAAAAAAATTAATAGCTTGCATTTAAAACATGTCTTTAAAACTTTGTGTAAGTTAGTATAACTGAAAAGTTTTTTTTTTAAAGAGTAAGAATGGCACATTGAGCTGTCAAAACAATTTCCAAATATTATGAGACTCTAAGGCTTCATGTCAAAGCAGAACCAGAATCTATGACTGAGAACTATGCAGTCAATGGAGAAATTCAGCTCGGCCCTAGGATGAGATTGTGCTCAATGCTCTCACTTCGACTGTTCTCTCTATCTTCTGAGCTTAAGCACTGATACACTATAAAGTGTGTTCTTATTGGAGTTAAATCCTTAAATCCTTTTTGACTAGTTTTGTGACAGAATAAATTTAATCACTTGTCTAGGGCCATTTCAAGAGCCCTGTAAGAGTCTAGAGACCTGAGCCCTAAACGGCACCTAGTAATTTTGTCTCTGACCAAGAAGCTAACACCACAATGGCAAATCCTGCCTGGCATCTGCTCATAGCTAATCAATATGACCATTAGCCACTAACTAGATTTGGGAGAGAGTTACTTTATGCATCAAGTCATCTGTCCAATAACCCTTCTCCCTAATGACTACTCAATGTGATTAGGGTTATTTATAGCTCTCAAACTGCTGTAGACTCTTAAGCCTAGATAATGCTAACAGGTTAAAATTCACTTTACAATATTCATTAAGGAGTGCTGAAAATGTGTACTATTCCCAGTGGCCTTAATGATTCAGTCAACACAGAACTAAAGAAATTTAAATATGGGAAGAGAAATCTCTCAAATAAGCTATGGCAAAATTAGTTATGAACTTTAATTATAAGATTATTTCTGTAACGGTAGGTTTCACCATAAATACTGAATGAAAACCAGTTCTAATGGAAGGCCTCAAACTTTTTAATATGTACCAAAAATCACCTGGAAGCTTGCAAATAAAACACAGATTGTAGGGTTTCAGCCCCTAGAGTTACAGAGAGTAAACTATTGTGGATAGGTGCCCAAGAATAGCAATGGGTTGTCAATGGCTCCTCTCATACAGGTCCTGCTGCATTTTGTTATATTAACCTCAACTACAGAAGCAAGCAGAGCAGGCTGGAGGGAAGATGAACTTTCTAAAGTTCTCAGGCATCTTTAACTCTCTCCTCTATGCACCAAGGAAAACTGGCTTGGCTGGCTCATGTTCAGATCTCTTCTTCAGCTGTGCACTTTAAAGAAACTTCTTCAGATGCTGGTTTTGTTACAACTTTGCATTCAGAGTCAGTCTCTCTCTCTCTCCCTCTCTCTCTCTCTCTCTCTCTCTCTCTCTCTCTCTCTCTCTCTCTCTCTCTCTCTCTCTGTCTCTCATCTTTTTCTCAGTTCCAGGAGCTATCCTAGTTTGCTTCTATGTGGCCATAATAAGACAATGACCAAAATCAACCTGGAGAAGAAAGGACTTATTGGGCTTATGCTTTCACATTCGTGGTTTATCACTGAGAGTAGCCAAAGCAGAAACCTGGGAGCAGACACTAAAGCAGATACCTGAAAAGATGTTCCTTAACCACTTGTTCAACTTCTTTCTTCTATGGTTCAGCACCTAGGGGTGGCTCATCCACAACTGACTGAAAAAAATAACCTACAGACATGCCCACAGGCCAATCTTCTTCAAAACCAGGTGACTCTAGCTGTGTAAACAAGAACTAACCAGCACAGTAGCTGATTGATATGACTTCCTGCTCTTAACTTCTGGCAAATAAAACACATTTGAAATCTTTCAAATTAGTCTTCACTTGTCAGCACAAAGTCATTATTTTCTGTCACTTCCTCAAATGAAAGGTTCACGTTCACCATGCCCAACTTCACACAAGACCCTGACAGTCTTTCAGCATCTCTAGGTTGTCTTTCTTATCTGAGAGCCCTATTTTCAGTAGCTATCACAATCATAGTGACACTTGCACTGACTCCCACTGTGCCATCTCTATGGTGACACACAGAAGACCTGCCCAGGGCCATAGGTCATACATACATCTGCCACATTCAACATCTTACATTACCTACAATTTCTATTTTCTGACCAAAACATCACTCTAGCAGTCTCTATCACCTACCTTCCTAACATCAGTAATTCCCTATAAAAATTTAAGTGTAAAATGTTATAAATGAGGAGAAGCAGCTGAACTTTACTGGAGTTGAGAAAGCTGAGCAGCAAGCAAACCTGCAGGGAAGCTTAATTAAAATTTGGACCTCAAAAAAATACAAAGTACTACCTCTTGTGAGGCTTTAGAGATCAGAGGAATGACTAATTCTTAAACCTGAAAAACAACAACGAACAACTATATGGCAGCTAACACAGACATTCTGCTCAGCTGCCTTGCCTTGATGGAAACGGAGCCTGAGGGGTGATAACCAAAGCTATGGGTGAAAATCAGGATGCAGGGCTAGACAAGCCAATGTCACAGCCCCACACACCTCAGTCACGCTTCCACTGTGAGATGCTTCTGTGAGGAGTGCTGTGCTCCACGCAGGTATAGACACAATTCCAATTAGACACCGAGATAAAATTCCTAATAACAAACATGAATGACTTTTGGATGATCTATAACACACGGTGAAAATACAAACAGTGCAGAAACTGACTGTTTTCAGTTTCCTTTCCGGATAAAGAGAGATTTCAACCAGGATGTGTTCAGAAGATTACAATTTCTTTCTATATAACCATATTAGCCACAAGAGAATTCAAAATAGTTTCCACAGTGATTCTAAGAGGTGGGGTTATAGACTTTATTCCCCATGCTATTAACACATACTAAATATAAGTTTTTCAGAATGCATTTTTTTCATTTCAAGGGCAAAACCACTTCCTAAAAACTGTATTTCAACTCCTCTACTACATAAGTTAATTTTCTGTTAACTACAGCATCCCCCACAGTGTTAATTAGAGTTGAACAGACTAAAATCAAAAGTTCAAAAACTGACTTAAGAAGCTAATCTTGGGCCAACTAGAGAGCTCAGCAAGTGGGTAGAGGCATCTGCTAATAAGGCTAACAACCCAAGTTTTGTCCCTGAACCCACACCACAACTGTCTT
The DNA here is from genome assembly GCA_004025045.1 of Sigmodon hispidus. NCBI lineage: Eukaryota > Metazoa > Chordata > Mammalia > Rodentia > Cricetidae > Sigmodon > Sigmodon hispidus. The sequence goes on from PVIH01006600.1 coordinate 83,294, forward strand.
CTGCCCTCCATATATGTGCTCATACACAGACACACAAGAGGATACACAAAATAAAGAATAATAACATCACCTTCATCAAATGTCTAAGCCTCACTTATTTCAAACATGATTCTCCTTCAACTTATTAGGAATCCCTAAAAATGGATGGATAGATAGATAGATAGATAGATAGATAGATAGATAGATAAAATTAAAAAAATCTTCCACATCCTATGATATCTCACAGCAAATGAAAGAGATTTTAGACTTTTTCAGAATCACACATAAAAAGGTTACAAAGTCACCACTTAATTTTCCCAATTATATTATTAAAAATAAGCCAGGCAAGGTGACAAATGTTGGTGATCCTAGCACTTGGGAGGTGCAGGCATAAAATCAGGTGTTCCATGGCATCCCCAGTTACAAAACGAGTTCAAGGCCAGTCCAACAACCACAGGCCCTGTCAATAAATATATATATGTCCAAGTATCAGAAGTATAAAAGTAAAACCTACTATTTTATACTGTTATATAAGTTATAATAGTTACCACTTTTTATATTTGGATCTTTTACATACTTGCAGTCATAATAAATATACTGTTACATATTCTGCTTTATCTCCTCCAACTTATATCATGTACCATCTTCCAGGCTCTGTCTTTATAACTTAAGCACTTGAAAATTATGCCATATGTTATCTACTCCTAGTGGATAACTGAGTTTTCATTCTATGATGTGATAGAGATTTTACCACAGATTCCTCCTCAGGGTTAGTGCTTCCTTTATCCACTAGCTGTAAAACAGCTGTCGACCAAAATGAACCAACTAACAACAAAGCTTCTACTTCTGGATATATTTCCAGTAGGAATAAACGGTATTCCAGAATTTCTAAGAACACAAAAAAGGAAGAAAAATAAAAACTTCAAAAAAAGCCAGCTCCGGGGCTGGAGAGATGGCTCAGCGGTTAAGAGCACCGTCTACTTCTTCCAGAAGACCCGGGTTCGATTCCCAGCACCCACATGGCAGCTAACAACTGTCTGTAGTTCCAGTTCCAGGCAAACACCAAGGCAAATAAATAAATAAATAAAAGTGTTTTTAAAAAAAAAAAAAAAAAAAAAAAGCCAGCTCCAAGCCATTTTATAAAAATTATCCCAGACATACTATCAACTTTGTTGACACCAATAATATTTGCATTTGAGTATTACATTTAGTATATGTTGAGCATGTAAAGAACAGTTTAAAGAAAATATCATAAAAAGAAAGGGGCAGAGGATGAAGTTTGTATGTTTTTCTGGTGAAAGCTTTTGTATTTCCACTTAAAACACACTAACTCTGTACTGTTACCCTTTCTGTTCCCCACTATCCCCACTGCTCACTACACAATCATGAAAAGCAGTAACAGCACAGCAGATACAAACAACCATGCCACACTATGCCATGCAGTGCCTGCTGTGGGTCTTGCACTGCTTGCTGTCATAAAGCCCTATGGAATAGTTTTTCTGATCTAAGATATTGATTTAATTCCTTGTGAGACGTATTCACCTGTCAGACAGTCACTGGGCTTCTGGGAGTCCTTCTTCTAACCACAAAAAATCCATTCTCCCTGTGTTCACAGTCCTTCTAATCTAATCTAGGCTTCTTTAGCACAGGCAAAATATAGGTACTTTTTTCCTATATGCAGATTCCAAGCTTCACCCAATACTTGTTACCTATCAAAGAAATGATACACTAATCTGTTTAGGCCAAAGAAAGCCAATTGCTAACTATGCATCAAATTAGTTAAACAATAAAACTTCAGGTGAAATTTTGGGAAAGGGGGGAAAAAACATGGAAAAACAGGTTTCTCAAAGCAAATCTTTATATTCTTTAACAACTTCAGTTTATACAAATAAACAAAACACTGTACAGAATTATCAGCCAGATTATTTCAAGCTCCTCTTCTAGAAACATTGAAGATTTTGTTGCTATATTTGTATATATCAGAAGTATGTTATAAACAAATATAGATATAAATACATAAAGTAGAAATGACCCCAAAAAAGTAATAGAAATCATACCAGAAAATAAAATCAAGTGAGAGTTTTATGCTTATTACACGAATAATCTATCAGTTTTAGTATCCCTAGAAATTAGCAAGCAAACTTGGTCTCTAAAAATTATTGACCACAGAAAGACATCCTTGGTAGCTCAGACTACACATAAAGTGACAGGCACAAAATCTTCGCAGAAATATGAATTCACAAGCACCCTAAAACCTTACATTCATCATGTTAAAGCCAAGTCTTCATTTTCACTGTGGTTTATAAAAGCAATATGATATTCTAAGGGTTTGTTCTGAACTCATACTTTCCAATCTAAGTTATAGAAAGAAATTCTCATTTTTATAGAACAACAAATCACAAAATGTCATTACTCAAAACAACACAGAAGACTGTGAGAAATGATTAGAATACACATAGGGAAGAAGTAATTCTTGCTTCTAAAATGACAAACACTGAATGAGGCAAAATACATTTGTTTCTATATGAATGCATAAAATTTACAATGTACTGTTTTGCCAGTAAATGGAAAAACTTTTAACAATTATATTTTTAGTTCCTGAACATATATAGTAGTTACATTTATTCACCTCTCTTGGAATAAAACTAAAGCCATACAACTGGTTCTGACCAAAAAACTGTGGCTGAGACATACATTCAAACTAGTATGAAACAGCCCACACTGAACTCCACACACTTCCTACCTAGACAGAAAGGCTCAGACCAGCAGACCCTGAGAGAGCTCTAGGGCATGGGTAAACCACAAGACAGAAGTCTAGTTTCCTGTGTCAGCTGAAATGGAGCTACCTTCCTGGACGGATTAGCCATGGACATGGTCAACAGAACTTTAAAAACGTCTGTTATGCTATAGTGGTTGATCTGTATAGCTGGTTGCTGCATTGACTAAAATGTCTCTAAAAGTCACAGTTACATTCAGGTTAAAATTACATCCTCAGTGGAGCAAGTTTCTAGGTCTTGGAATGCCAAGATAGGGCATTAGGTCCCCTGTTCTTCCAGCATGTAAGCAAATGAAAACTTAAGTATGCCTGTCAAAACACACAGATTTCAACACCATGCCAAACAGCCCATTCCCAAATACATGGGTAACGTTCAACTGCCAACAAAGCCCCGGAAGAAGCAAGTGAGGTTCACTCTCTGTTGAGAGTGAACCTCAGAGCCTCAGAGCTGCACAACTACCATAAAGTGTATGGGCTGGATTCATTTATTTCCTCATATCTCTAGCGACTACTAAGTCCAAAGTCAAGGTGCTTAGTCAAAGTGGAGTTAGCTCTGGAGGCTCAAAGAAAAAAAATTACCCCAGGTCCCTCTCTTGTATTCTGGTGGATTTAAACCTTTTTCCCATTCTTCAATTTGAGGAAGCCTAACTCTAGTCTTTCCTATGACTTTACATCACCACCTCATTGGTTCATATCTCTATACTATTTTCTTCCAAGGGTGTTATCTTGTTGGATTCAGGGCCTAATTTAATCAATAATGACCCCATCTTAACTAATTACAGCAAATTGAGGCTCCAATAGGACAATAATTTTGGAATAACAATTGACTGTACAACTGACCTCTGATCTAAATAAATCCAATTTTCTTAATTTTTTAATTCAAAAATTAAGCATGTACTACCTTTGGCCATTATTGTAATGCTTTTTTCAGTAAGATGCTGTTGAGAGCAAAACCTAAAATCACTAAAACCAAGCAATTCACCTGCCAGAGGCCTAAGTAGATTGCAAAGCACAATATATTCTTTTGACTTCAAAAGACTGAAGGCAAATGCTCCAGAAATAAAGGTGTCATGACTGTGGACATCCTATATGCAAATCCAAGCTAATAAATGCAGATAAAGCATGTCGTGGGACTTTCTTTGGGGAGTGTGTGTAGGACAATAAGTTACCACAAAGTCCTGTCAGTATGTTAGCAGTCAATCTGAGTATTTCATTCTAACATAAACATGGTATATTTAGATATTTTAAAAGTAGCTCTCAGTATCGAAAAAAACTCAAAGCCACAAAAATCTTGTGAACTATCATAATCTTACAGAGTCAACATATTGTATCACCTTCTCACAACTCCTAACAGAGATAGCATCCATTAATGAAATCGAAAGTAGATGGTAAACTACAAGTCCACTTACTAAAACGTTGAACATGTTTTACAACGTTTTAAATGAACAGTTAATATACAAAGTAAAAACACAATTAAAAAATAATTGCCAAAACATTCAAGTAGTTGAGACATACTGACAAATGCCAGTAAATTTCTAAAATCACTTCAATGTACTGAAGGTGACACTACGGGATTATCAACTCTACATACACAGAAGCAGGAATGTTAACCCCACATGTCAGCTTCCCATCTACAGCAAATTTACCTGCTCTGCCTCTTGACATACCCTCCTAATTCTAACAGCCCTTATGCTGTTATGCTTTCCTCTCACTTATACTCTCTTGTTTCCACTCTCCAAGTCACTGTGGCAGCTATCCACACCTATTAGGACTTGCTCAGGTAAATTTGCATATATTTAAATTAAGATAGGTTTTTATTAGATAAAAACAGGTCCTAACCCAATGACCGTAGTCCTTATAAAAAGAAAAACTTGGAACACACACAGAAGGAATAGAACAAGTGAGAAATGGAGGTACGGAGTTGTAGCTTAGCAATAAGAGCACTTATCAAACATGTGCAAGGCCCTGGGTTCAATCTCCAGCAGAGGAAGAGAAGAAACACGCAAGGACAGCGACTGAGAGCAAACATGAAGTGGAGACCCAAGAACAGCAGGGCTCCAGCACAGGGTGTGAATCCTGGGGAAGAACCAGCAGGAAGAGGGAGGGGGATGCCCACCCTGTCAGAGCATGGGGTCCAGGGCTTGCCACGGTCTTCCCATCCTGGAAAAGAAGAAAACTAGGTAGAAGACATTGAAGGATGATTATGAATTTGAGGTTCAGAACAGCTTAGGCTTCATGAGCGAACACTTTCAAAAATTAATAGAGAAAGGAAGAATGTGAGAGAAGGAGGTGAGAGGGGGAAAAGAAAGGAGGAGCCAGAGATTACAGAATGAGGGGTGCAAACCAAAGACTGACAGCAACCACAAGCTAGGGAATCTTAGGAGGAAACCAGTCACTGCTGCTGTCCCGAAGAGGTCCATAGCCCTTCCGTTTTCTCCTTATTTGCTTATTGGTTGCCATGAGGCAAGAAGCTTTACTGCAGTGTGTACACTTCCATGACACCATTTCACTGCAGTCCCTTAAACAGTGGAGCCAAAGGACTCAGGACTGCCACCAGAGTCAGAACAAATCTGTCACCATTAAGTAGATTTTCTCAAGTATTTTGTCATGACAACAGTGACCTAACACAATTAATTCTCTTGTCATCAATAATTGCAATAATACATAAAAAGTAACTTGAACAAAGAAAGGTCAATTCATATATTCATCTTGCATTAAACAAGACAGTAAGAGCAACTGTAAAGGTTTCACAGAAAAGCTGACAATGTTAAGAGTATATAAAGTATTGGTCTAATCAACTGCTGAAGAACTAGCCACCTCTGGGTTTTTACTCTGGAATCTCTTCAAATAGTTTTGAGTCTATCTTATCTATTATAGACAACACTCATATAATCCCCAATAAATTTACAGGGAAACAAAAGGGTGTTTACAAGCTTCAGAGCTGAAAAACACAATCTTATAATAAAATCTGAAAGCCAGGTTCTGCTTACACAAACAGTAAATTGTGGATCTCAAAGAGGAATTCAAATTCTCTGCAAACAACATTTATGTACCTTAACTATACAATATGGTATATAATCCACCATGAAATCCTTCTTCATTTTCTGTTTCCCTTGGAATTGCTGCCTACTACCTTGAAAATGCTCTTTCAGAGTTTCTCAAAACCTTAGAACCAATAAAAACTTCATAAAAGAAAATTACATAGAAAAATAACAAGCTAGCTTGAAAGCATAAACTTAGCTATCAACTCCAATACCACAATCACATGCCTTTAAAGAAAATAGGAAAACCTTGAAAACAAGAAAAAGTATAAATAATAAATATCTAAATAAGTCTTCCAAAAATGAAACATTTTGAGATTTCTAAATTTCAGTCAAAAAAGTTAAAATCTATGTAAAAGCAATTTGCTATTCCTCAGTCCAAAAGTGGTCATCATTTCTCACACAACCTATCTGCTATACCCCTTCCTGAAATGGACTTATAAATTCCAATTCAAGTTTTTATTTGGATTCTGCAGGACTGGACTTACCCATACCTAAAAGGTATAGTCTAGAAGACTGTAAGTTGTCATTTGTCTGCCTAACTAAGTTCTGGGCTTCTACAGAGGACATGTACCTTCTAGTAGCTGGCACACAATAGAAAGATGGATGAAAAACAAGCAAACAAACACGTGTATGCCATTTAAATAAATGTTATAGGATGTAACCAAACAATTTTTAATTTCATCTTTAACTGTTTGTTTTACCTAAGATACTTAGCCCTAATTAGTAGACCAGAAATATAGTAACTAATCCAGGCATATTTTGTAGTCTCCTACTTGTTAGTTATATAATATCATAGGATAACAAACACTGTAACTGGCATTTAGTATACTTCCAATCACTTATTCCTTTAGAAGAGAGTTAAAATTTCCAAGAGTTTGGGCTCTAGTGTGTTCTGTCCATTTCACGGAATGACTCTGCTCCTTTCCCAATCAATGTCTCTCCTCTCCTCCAAGGAAACTGTGAGGTCTTCTCTCATTGCCCCTCAGTTGTTAGCTGGTTCCTCTGCAGGGCAGGTGACCTCTTGTTCTTCTCATCTCTGAGCAGACTCTAGTCTCTAACCAGTGGGAGCCAGCATTTTCTCCACCCCCCCCCCACAACTGGGTCTCTCTCTTCACATCCACAGAAGAAAGGAGAGCCATGACTGTTAATTCTCCAGGGTCTTATCTTCCTTGCCAGTGAATGACAGCATACACCAATAAAGGAAGGTAACCAGAATAAAGCCAAAGAAAAGAAATGGCAAGATGGGTCAGCAGGTAAAGGCACTTGCTGCCAAGCCTGGCAACCTGAGGCTACATGGGGAGGAAAAGAACCAAGTCCCATACACTGTCCTCTTACACCAAGTGAGCCATGGTATGTTGGGGTCTTTGAAGATGGATACAATTTTCTTTTTTATATGCTCACCTGAGAGAAAATCCCCCCCCCTCTTTTTATCCTACACTGTGAACAACTTAAATTGCATATGGCAGCTATAGGTCAGAATTTATATGTACTAGACATGATTACTCTAGAGGAAGAAAAATGTTAAGACCAGCATTTATACACTGCAATATAAAATTAACAACTTCATATTGAGTTCTAAAACATGGCTGTGCTGTCTGAAGAATATCTCTGGAAGCTGAGTGTTAATCTTCAAAGTCTGCCAGTGACAGATGCTTATTGGTAAAGGAGAGAACACGTAACACAGAGCAATAGCATACATAAATTAACAGTACCCTCAAATTGCCAGTCTCACACAACAGCCCGTGTACCACTCTTCAGACTGGTTTTTCCTGTCCCGTGAGGATATTTCAAGGCCAGAGGAAAGAAATGTGGGCTTCAAATAACTTAACTCTGCTAGTTATGAATTCATCTAAAACATGTGGTTTAGGAAGAACATTGCTTGGCTAAAATATTGCAATTCTCGGGGTTGTTTCATTTTTTAAAAAAATATATTAATTCGTCTTGAACAGGTGTCAAGTAGACATACAGGGAAAACTGGTAACATCTGTTTCTTACCCCTGACCTCATCAGGGACCTTCCTAACTCTGACCAATGAATTAATTAAAAATGGTAACCTAAAGATTACAACTGAAGAACTCAAGAAAGAGACTGAAGCAAAAATGAGCAATCCAAAAACAAGCGGGAGAGATTTGCTTTTTTTTAATGATTTTTTCTGAAGTGATTAAGGCATGCTGATAAACCTTCAGCAATACAAACTCAACAACACAACTGCAAATACTCAGAATGTAGGTGCTGTGGGTGTGTGTGTCTAAGCCTGTGCACATGTGGAGATCAGAGTGCAACACTGGGCTGTTTCTCTCTGTCTCATTACCCTGAGAGAAGGTCTCTCGTAAAATGGCACCCTTGCTGCAGCAGGTTGTCGGGGATACCATATTTACACCATCTCTCACTGAAATATATAACTAGGTTCACAGCTAGAAAGTCCCAGTAATCCTCCTGCCTCCACCCCCACCACACACAAACATTAGGAAAGGAGGAGGGAAAAAGGAAAGAGGAGAGAAAGAAAAAGCCCCGTGAGCAAGGGAGGAGGGAAGAAGGGACCTTGAGCAAGTTATGGTCCTTTCTGAGTAATATATAAAATATTCCAATTTCCAAAGAAAGTGGCAAGGAGGAAACCTGGGGTCCAGTACATCAGGATGAGCCTATATCATCAGAATGGCACATCTGTGGAAAAGGTTGCCTAGGTCTGTGACTAAGCTTTTCAGGGATTCTGATGCATATCAGAGTCAAGAAGTTTTACTGGCAGGAGGAAATCAGGTTTGCAATATCCGCAGCTCAGAAATGGGTGTCAGGTATTTTTTCAGCTCTACCTAAGATGCTAATTCTTTCCTTTCTAATACTTCTACAGAGAACTACTATATAACTGTAGTAGCATGATTTTGGGTTGTAAGAAAAGAAGACTCTAAGCCAAATATTGGGGGAAAGGCTGAAATATTAAAGAGAGGAAGCACCACAGTCAATTCTCATCCAGCTGTCTTGCAACTTCCTCAGCCTTGCTCCTGGTCTCTTCTGTCAGTCGGCTTCTGTTTTGCCTGGTTTCTAGAAGCCCTTATATACCCTATCCCATCCAGGTTAGGATTAAAGGTGTGTAGCCTTGAGCTCACAGGAACAGAAGAAGTTCAGTCTCTGGAGTTATGGGATAAAGGATGCTTGCCGGTCACCACTCCAGCTCTCCCTGTGCTGGGATCAAAGGTATGTGTGTGATTGACTCAGCTGTTTCACTCCATCAACTCATATAGCAGTGCTTAAAAAACCTATTGTGAGCCAGATGGGCGGGCCTACATCTGTCCTACTCCCTCTTAGCTCCCTCTATAAACTGTAAGCAACAGTTCTTTCCTCCAGAGTGTGGGGTAAATACCATACAAGGCCAGTGTTCTTTAAAGCTCCGTGACCACTACACAGTATTATAACAGCGCTGAATTTTACCTACAAGTCTTACAAACTTAAGTATGACTAACAAAAATTAATCTGTCAAGGTATCAATCATAAACTATAACCTATTAAAGTGTGGGTTCAGAGAGCAAAGGAAGAAAAGTATTCAGCATATGGGATGCTCAGAAGTATTTTAAAAAGTATTCTACAGAGTCAACATCAAACAAGAAATCACTAACACATCTTAGATATAAAAAGGAATGGAGCAGAGTTGTAGCTCAAAAACAGTACTTTCAGAGAACAGTATAGATGAAATTAGCATCAAAAACCTACACTACAACAAGGAAACAATAATCCATAATTGATGAATAAAAATTTAGATTATGGAACAAAATTAGAAAGAAAAAAGGCAAATGTTTAGTTTCTAATGCTGTGCTAAACACCATAACCAAATCGAGGTGGTGGGGTGGGGTGGGGTGGGGTGGTAGAAGGGATAGTAGAGTGGGGAGTGTTGCTTGGCTTACAGGCTACAGCTCATCATCAGGAGGAACTCAAGACAGGAAGGAACCTGGAGGCAAGAACCAAAGCAGAGACCATGCTGCTTACTGACTTGTTCTACCTCGATTGCTCAGCCTGCTTTCTCACACATACCAGGCCCATGTGCTCAGGTGTGGTCCACCCACAGCAATCACTAGTCAAGAGATTTCCTACAGTCATGCTCACAGGCCAATATAATAGAAGCGTGATAACATAATATCAAGTGATATCATCAATCATTTTCAGATGGCCCTAGCTTATGTCAAGTTGACAAAATCTTGTCAGCACAGTTCATATCCAAAGGCTGACAGCAGGATGCCAAAGTGAGTTACAATACATAAAAAATATTTGCTATCTAGCCCTCTGAATAAAAAGTTTGAGAATTATTGTTCTATAGCACTCTCAAAGAAGATTTCAAAATAGATGAATCCAGCAGAAAAGAAGAGTCTTGATGTGCACGGTGTGAGGCCCAGAGCAGCTGACCATTCCCTACTCTCTCCTGACCACCTCTCTACCTAATCTTTAATTTTCTTGTAAGTAAAGGTATGCTACTTGTTAAAAAACCACTTATCTTTAGTACTGTGAGTATCAATTCTACTGTCTCCTTTGAGAATTTAATTAACAAAAGAAATTACCACAAGACCATCTTTTTTTTTTCTCTATTTCTAATTGGTTTTTAGATGTATTCACTTCATGAATGAGTGAACTATCATGTGTGTGTTGGAAACTGAAAACAGGTCTTCTGCAAGAATATGAAGTGTACTTCACAGCTATCTCTCCAGCCCCCTTTATCCTTTTTAAATAACAAAATTACAAACATAATCTAACTAACGTTTGTTATTTAAACAAACAAACAAAAACTAGTCAAATTGTTAATGGAAATCAGAAACAGTAAAAAGCTCTCAAGAAAAACTGTCTGATAGTTTATTCTCTCAATATTCAAAATTATAGACTAGTACACTAATTTGCAGAACATTCAATGAAGATTTGGCTTCATTCTTCTCCTGAGGACAGAAAAACACAACAAATACATTGAGGAATGGGGGTGGGTTGCATGTGTCTGTATGCTCAAAGACGAGAGAGAGAAAGAGAGAGAGACAGAGAAAGAGAGAGACAGAGAGACAGAGAGACAATGTAGAAATGCATGAAATTCTACCCTGAGTTTTTAAAGACATCACAGTCTTGGAGAGAGCAACTTACTCCCCAACTTAGAAATGTTGATTTAATTTATTTAACCCGGTTTCTAGCAAAGGTCACAACATATGTAGACAACAGCAAAAAGTCTCACTGATTTGATATTACAGGATTAGAATCAAATGTTAGGTCAATAAGCTCCAGATGATAAAACAATGAGTCTAAGTACAACAGCTAGAGAGCTGGAGTTAAGAACACAAACTGGGGAGCTGAGGACTCATGCTGGAACCCTGCCTCTGTGTCACACTGAAGTAGGGATGATATTTCTCAAAGTAGAGGAAATGGAATTATCTATAATATTTGGCAGTTTCTGCTATATAGTGAACATTCTATATTCATAGATATAGGCTATGGTTAGGTACTACAGGCAAAAGTAAAGAAGGCACTATAGGAGACTGGCCCAGCCCTTATCAGGAATGGCCAACACTAAATATCCATTAGCCCACGTTCTGTCACAGGGATTTTGAATGGGGTAACTCAAACTAGCAAGTAGGCAGGCTAGCTAGCATGAGAGGCAGCAGCAGACGGAAAGTCCTACCTTGGAATGCAGCCATCGATTAGATCTGGATTAAGGCATCTCTGTTACACAAACCAAGAGCACTTGTGCAAGCATGCTCTCTCTGTAAGCCTCATGCCTCCTTTCTATCACTACTCATCATGGATGCATTCTTAACTGCACGTCATTGTAGGAAGTGCTACAAAGCTCCAAAAATAGAAATAGCCTCTATTTTTAAAAATTAGAAAAATGAAAAGAAATTTTAAAAAAACTTTGTTCCAGCACCTCCCTTAGTAGGAAAGATTGCTTGATGCCAAGCCTAAAAACTTGAATTTAATCCCCAAACCCAATTATGGAAGGAGAAAACCATCTAAAAATTACCCTCTGACCTATCTATCTACCTACCTACACACACACACACAGAGACACACACACCAATTTTATAACTTTTAAAACTTTCGTTAGGACTGACTGTTTAAAATTTTCAATGCAAACACTGTCTGATGGTGAAAATGAATCAGTAGTTTAAACCTGCTAATAAGTGACTTCTCCTTTACATTGTGTGAAGAGAAGCAGATACTTTGACAAAATTATCAAAATGCATCCATTAGAAGATGAGGAAGAAAAAAATTCAAAAAATAAGTGATAATTTAGTTAGAGAGGAGAGAGACAGAGTCAGAGAGAAAGAGAGATACAGAAAGAGAGAGACAGAAAGTCAAAATATTTCCTGAGGAAAAGTTGATGTCATATCAAACTTCTGAGAAACTATTTATCTAAAAGGACAATAGTAATAAAATCAACTGCTTCATAATTATGTACATAGAGCACAAATGGAAGAGTAAATTAGTTTTGGTCTGGAAAAAGAAATCACCCAGAAACTGAGTAAGGCATGTCTAAGAAAGTATTCTTTCCCAGAAGCCTTTAGGCTCCGGCACATTGACAGACAGGCACCTCTCCAGTTCTAGAAATAAACTTAGTATAGTACACTCTCTGCAGCTCAGCTGCTTTTTCTGCAACATGCTCAGGGAAGGGATAGCTGAAAGAGGTCTATGAGTCAACATTCCTAATTAGAAAAACATATGCTTGGGTTTGTAAAAAAACATCTCCTTGGTTAAAGGAATTCAGTTGACTATATACAGACTGAAAAAAGAAAATTTATTTTTATACTTTCTTTATTCAGATAGAGAAAAAATGCCTTACTTACTAATCAGTAAGTAGAGTGCTCACTAATTAGCAGAACAGTTATTAGAGACAGAAAACAAAAATAGTACTAATCCCAATCACCTCTGCTGCTCTATCAGGTCACCTCCTAACCCACTGACTCTCGGGCTTTTAGTGACAGTTTCTGCCATTATTAAACAGTCATTTCAGTAAACAGTGCAATTTACTATGAAGACTAACATTTTTAGCACCTCCAAAGTTCCCTGCTGCTATCAGAGACCCAGTCATCAAAAACTGACTCAGGGAAATACAGCTGTCCCATCTTACTGTCCAAACAGCATTCCACAATGCTCTACTAATTAATAACCCTGGAATATTTGTCTAAACAAAACATAGTAAAAGAGCCACCACAATGAGAGTTGTCAGTCACAAGCAACTCATCTCTTAGTAGAAGAAATGCAAAACCTCAAGATAGACATGGTAGGAACTTTTCATGAGGTTGGTGGTAAATATTAATATACCTGTATTTTTAACACTACATGGAAGTATGCACTATCCAGTACAGGAGAATGGTGAGTTGGTGTAATATTTCCAGAGGCCATGCAGGCACAATGGTCATGGCTAGCCCATGGGCCTCCACTTATGCTCCCACTGTAGAACTATGAACATATCTCCTTACTCTTTTAAGTAAAAACTATCTGAACAAAATTTATTTCCGAGCAAATGCAGTCACCTCATAAAATTCAAAAGAACTACAAACCAAGCAATAATTATTCAGCACTTACCAGAGCAACAATGAAAGCATTCCTGTCTTTGCTTGCCTGGGGATCTGCTGAGAAGAACCACTCAGAGCTCCAGGCCCTACACCCAAGCTCGTGCCAGGGCTCTTGCCATCCCAACTCAGCACTCTAGAACAAAGCCAGTTTTCCTTGCACAGTACAATGCCCCACTTCTGCAGTAATAATGACACGCTCCTAGACCAAAGAGCTACAAAGTCTACATCATGGTTTTACTTTGTCCCTCTTTGTCATTTATATCCAGTTTCTTGCACAATTTCTCCCATAAGTATTGCATCCAACCCGTATACCCTTCAGGTACCCAGGCCCAGGTACTTGATCTTGTTTCCCTGTGTCCTTCTTAGCAATAGTCACCTAGCTCCTTTTCCTGTCTCTAGTCTCCTTCCATTACCAGGAGTTACTACAGACATTCATTTTCAATCCTTGTAGCTATTAAAAATAATATAATAGCTTTCTGAGGGTTGTAGGTCATGTATTGATCCAGATTACAGAGCTTTATAGATACCCAAGAATTAATTCTTTTGGCACTAAGTACTGTTTCAATACTTGAGAATGTGATATAACTTCTTCTATACAAGTTACAAACCAAGTAACACTGGAATATTCTTTTTGGTGGCCATTGTAAGAGTACATAAGAATATAATAAATTATATTAATAAAAAATGCTCATAGAAATGACAGGGGTCCCAAGCTGGAAGGCCTCTACTTCATGGCTGCTACTTCTAACATACCTGAAGTGTCTATGCTTAAAACCTGCTACTTAGAGGCCTTTTCTGCTACCCTATGGAATTAAAATTATTATTGGAAGTTATAAAATTATCTCAAAACCAAGCACCAAATGGATTGGTTAGTTTTCTCATTGCTGCTATAAAATGCCTGACAAAAGCTCCCTAGGATGGAGGGTTTATCTTGGCTCACAACTTGCAGACATCATGGCAGGGAAACGGGAGCAGCAAGAGCATAAGGCACTAGTCATATTGTATCCACAGCCAGGAAGCAGAGAAAGAGGAATGTTGCAGCTCAGCCCACTTTCTCCTCTTTATTCAGCCAAGACCAGCTCCATTTATAGTATGCTTGTCATTATTTAGGGTGGGTCTTCTCTCTTCATCTTAACCTAGAAATAACCCACACATGTGCCCAGGTTTGTCTCAAATTCTAGATTCTATCGAAGTTGACAATATTAGCCATCACACTGAACAACTGTGTCTGCATTTGCCTTTATATATGTTTTAGCTTTAAAAAGTCTCTAAAATTGGTGGAAGGCAATGGCCTCTTTTATACAAATTACATTTTCTGTTATTCCTGCTAGTGTTTCATATCTTTTAATTCATAAACTCAGTCTCATAAAGAATTTTTCTTAGTTAGCTGGTAAATACCTGCTTTCCAACAGGACTTTAAACATAATAACAATATATGGAGCTAACTGAAGTTGTTGCTATAGAAAGTAACAAAGGTTTGGATGCTTGTTTTTCTTGTATTTGTGTGTCCACACATATAGAATTGATAGAAACCTGGTCTTTTGTGCAATCTTAACCTATTTGCTTTCATTAATCACAACTAAAAGACTACATCAGAAATTTGTATGGTAAAACAAAAAGCAAAGTCAGACAAACTAGGAATTTAAAACAAAAGCTTTGAGAGTCTACAGACTAAAACTCAGGAGTGTAGACAGTCTGGTGCTGTATAAGACACTGATAAATGACAGAGGGAGTCTGGCCCCCACCTTCTGCTGCTAGGCACCCAACCATACCATCAGGGCACAGAAGTACAGTGTTCTACATTCTACCAAAAAAAAAAAAAAAAAAAGAGAGAGAGAGAAAGAAGGGAGGGAGGGAGGGAGGGAGGAAGGAAGGAAGGAAAGAAAGAAAAAGAAAGAAAGAAAAAATGAAGGAAGGAAGGAAAAAGAAAAAAAACTTTTAAAAAATAGCCTAGACAATTCTTGTAAGAAGCTATTTTTACTTCTTACAAGAAGAATAAATTCTTGTAAGGATTTATTATTACTTCGTTTTTACTTTCTTTCAAAATCAATGTAGTATCATTTGATTAATATAGCTACACATTTATACATAAAACCACCTGAGATTTTTTTATGACAGAATTCTACAATTCTCTAAATACCACCTAACCACATGGAAACATTTGCCTCTATTGTTGTCTCCATAAAAACAAAAGGACACGAAGACAGACAGACAGACACACACACAGACAGACACACACACACATACATACATACATGGAAAAATACTCCATAGCAGATTACAGTCTTATTTGATTATTCATCATGCTGTCCCACTTCCCCAGAGGTGCTCACTGTTAACAGACACGATGAACAGTGTGGCTCCTCTGTCTGGTTCTTTGCCTTGACACAATTCCCTTGATGTGGCTTTGCTTAATTTGGCTTTATAGGCTTCCCAGCCACAATATCACCATCTCCAATGCTGGGAAATAAACTAAGCTGCTTCACTTGCAGTTACAGTGGTGTCTGCACTCTTCCATTATTTGCTTCCACCAAGACAGAAGGACCAGGTAGACCTGGTTCCCGTCATAGAAAACAATGAGGGAAAATCACATAATGCATAAAGATACATATACAAATAACATATAAGAGGTTTTGCATAGAACTACACAAATTAGCAAGGAGAAAGAATAATATATGAAATTTCAAGTTTCCAAGTAATTTTAATGGACTATAATTCTTCTGAAGAGTAGAGCAGTCTATAAGTACATAAGTAAGTAACTAAGCACAAGTGAGACGGGTAGATAATAATGGCAGTGAGTAACATTTTCCAGATATTGCTACTTTCCATATTCTACATAGATAAATAAGGTCAGCTATATTAAAAAAACAAACTGTAAGCAATCTAATTTCAAAACAAACAAAAAAGGAAGAGAGGGGCATCCTCTTGAATCAAAATACAGTCTTAGATTTTCCAGTCCACTATCAAAAACAAACCCCATGCCTTAGTAAGCATTTGGGTTTCTAAACGTGTAAAACAAATAGGTGGAGTGTGTCTTTAATCCCACTTGGGAGGCAGAGGAATTCCAGGCCAGTCTAAAAAGTAAATTCCAGGTCAGCTTAGGCTACACAGTGACACCCTATTGTTAATAAGAAGGGAGGGAGGAAAGGAACTGGTTTGCAGGAAGAATCTTACCAGCCAAATGGGTGACTCTGATGGAAACTCAGAAAACTAGAAGGTCAACATGAAGGTGGCAGAGAGAGAAGGCCAGGCTGAAGAGGTTCCACATACAAACAAAGATGCTGCTAAGGAATGGCCTAGAAGCTGACATGTGCTATACCCATGAAAACTTGTGAAAAGGCATATTCATCTAGCTGAGGAAATGTTAAGTTGCTAAAACCTTCAGATTGTGACATGTCCACTGCTAGTGACTTTCAGTTAATTTACAGTACGAATTCAGTGCAAAACGCAAATCTAAAGGCTCAGAAAACCTGTAGCTGTAAAGCTGGGACTGTAGAACACATGGCTTCTGAAGAGTGCCATTAAAAGTAAGTCAAAAACTGAAAATACTTACTAAAGATATTACTGTCTAGGTCATATAGTTAGACCCTGTTTCAACAAATAATAAAGTCAAGAACTTTTCATGGGACAAAAGACAATGTATGTTGAGAGTCTCTTGGGAACTAGCCACATTAGGTTCTGGGTTAGAAAGGAAATAATTCACTTGAGGAACAAACAGCTCTAGAGTGCATTGCTCACATAAGGATACTTAGGAAATTGTTTCAGAATTCGTTTCCTTGCATTCAGTCACCTAGACACTTATATACCATGGGTTCCATGGCCTGGAAGGGACCCAGCTATCTCACTGGCAGCTAACCATGTTGCCATCACCATTATAGTGATTTTCCAAGTACTCGGAGACTTCCAAATTTCAAGGGAGGGCTTGGCAAGATGGTTTAAGAAAACTGGCTGCTCTCATAGAGAACCCAGGATTGACTCTCAGCATTTAACTGGCAGCTCATAGTCATCTGTTAACTCCAATTCCAGGGGATCCAATACCCTCTTCTAGCCTTCTTGGGTATCAGGCGCATGCAAGGTATACTAATACATATGCAGGCAAAACATCTGCATAAGCATTATGTTCACACACACACACACACACAAGCGTGTGCGTGTTCACACGCACAGAGGAAAAGTCTAAGAGACCAGGCAATAGATAGCACAGTCAAGACCTCAGGAGGCAAATTTAAGTGAACCATGTGTGAAACTGACAAAAGACCACGGGATGCTGGTGATGCCAGGAAGTAGGGCATCAGCCAAGCAGAGCTACAGGCAGCAAATGGAGCTGTGTCTAGGAGGGAAGACAAGTTGCTATGAACAGCAAGGCCACCGGGGTGAGCTGCCTCAACAACTGCAGCTCACACTATGCCACTGTGAGCTCTGTATGCCAGACACAGAGCTTTTATACAATGTTACACAATATGATATTGTCCTCTTAGGTTTGGGTCTTGCTTTAGCCCCACCTTTCCTTGTATTCTCCTATTCTGCCCTTTAGGGATAAAAATGTTTACCCTCTGCTGCTATGTATTGGAAGTCTGCAACTGCTTTTTTTGTTTTTTTTTTTTTAATCTACCTTGAGTTTCAAAGAAGATTGTATTTTGATGGTCAGACTATGTTGAAATTGTTAAGACTGGCAAGTGTTGGAAATGAGCTAAATGTATTTTGCATTATAAGACATATGTAGCCTTGTAAAGACATATGTAGAATGCCCTGGCATGCATATGAAGTGCTACTACAGGCTCCCTGTGTTGAACACTTGGTAACCAATTCATGACAGACTATACGGAAGCTTTGTGGGAGGGCATAGCTGGAGAAAGGAATCTATGGTGATAGGCCTTGGAGAGTTCCTATCCCTAGCCTCTTTTCGTGTTGCCCACTTTCTGGCTATCATGATATGAACTGTTCATCTCCATCATGTCTTCTTCACCTTGCTGGATTAAAGAAGCTAACAGTGAAAACAGAGCCTTCCTCCCTAAGCTGCTTTCTAGGGTTATTTTCATCACAGTTATGTGAATAACTACTACATTGAAATACAGTTTAAGGTTCTATAAAAACAAAGGAAAGAACTTAAAAACAAAAAGGGCCTCTTGCTAATCCCCAGGAGACACAGCCTCAGACAAACAGGAACATTACTGGACACTGTACTAGTAACTGACATGACATGAAGATCTGTGCTGCTTAACAGAAGGCTGAGCCAATAAGGTCTAATTAAGCTGCAAGTGCTCTCTGAAGCATGGCAACTCACTCAAACCAGAGAGAACACTTCCCTAACTTCCTTTTAACAGCCAGTAAACTAACCAGATACTTTCAATGCCATAGCCCCGCCCTCCACCAAAAAAAAAAAAAAAAAAAAAAAAGCAGTGACGTCCAGGCTGCGGGTGGGTTTCCCCGTGGTCAGAAGGAGAAGGAATGAGAGAGAACATGTAGTAAGTCAGTCAGTCCCCATCATAAGTAAGTAAGTCAGAAGTCAGAATTCAAGGTTCCTGAATAAAACTGCTGAAAGAAGAGCCTGGGTGTCACGTCTTCCTTGCTGTCGAGGTTGCGCACACGACATGCCTCTGCTTCCCAAGGGCTGGGACCAAGGGCATGCACCTCCACCCAGCTGACAAGTTATTTTTATAAGAATTAAATTGAGTATTTGAGAAAAATCAATAAAGTGGATCAATCAATAAACAAACAGTTTGGGGAAGAAACTTTAATGGAGCAAGGGCTGATAAAAATCTATTGCCTGGTTCTTAAAGAAATAACTAACATTTCCATCCCTGCCCCTCTGAGTGTTACACTGGAGATCTGTCCAGAATGATGGTTTAGGGGCGGCAGCTTTTCTGGCTTATACATAGTCTATAATAAGGAAGTATAGAAAAGTATCTACACTTTTTAACTTAACTAACAAATGTTTAGTTCTATTCGTGTTCATCGAGGTTTTACATGAAAGATGATCAGCATGAGCCATGCCAAGCACAGAGACAAATGTTACCAGTTGATTTCCAAGTATCAGCTTTCAAGGAGGTAGTTCAGTAGCAGAAAAAAACTGAATGGTAGGGCCACCAGGACTCTTTATCCAAATTATTTGAACAAGTATAGCTACTAGTGATGGCAATTATTTACAGCAGTCTTTAAGTAGGGATACAGGTAAAAGTCAGGCAGTTTTCATACATCTGTTTGTAAATAGCATTCTTAAATTATAGATGACAGTATTTCAAAAGAATCAGATGCTCAATTCGAAAGTTTGGTACACCTCTCTCCCCAAAAAGGCACTAGTAAAATGTGACAAAAATAGGTTAATAACATACCCAAGGTTCACAGAGCTAGAAAATAATACAACCAAGGTACTCTGAGTCTATGAACTTAAGTTTTAGCCAAACAATAAGGATGGTAAGAACCATGATATCATGGTAGCCATATAAATAAACACAACAAGCATCACAGTTCAAGTCACGAAGCTCAAGAAATGAGAAGCATTAGATTAATTAGTCTCCTTGGAAAATTGCAAGAAAAATAATGTGTCGCTCTAGATGGGAATGAATACTTTGCATGCTCACTCCTCCCCACAGATATTTTATCCACAGATATTTATATTAAGAAATGGAATACTATAGGACTATAGTACTTATTGCACAATCATGAGGACTAGAGTTCAGATCCCAGCACCCACATAACAAGCCAACCATTCCATATGCTCTTAGAGCCCCAATTCCAAAAACTGGCACTGGCTAGTTTCTAGCCTTGCAGAGCAAATATGAGCTCCAGGTTCAGGGAGAAGCCCTGCCACAAAGCAGTAAGTGAGAAGTGGTAGAAGACATCCAAAGTCCTCTTCAAGCCAATGTAGACACACACACACACACACACACACACACACACACACACACACACACAAATGCTCCTCCTGCAGAAAAATATTCAAGTGTCTATGTACAAGAATAAATAATTTGTAGAACACAAATGACAAAATTGTCATTCTGTTTAAGTTTACTTTGAAACAAGAAACTAACAGAGCCTAAGCTAAACAGGGCTGAGACAGATAAAGATGTTGATAAGCTACATTTAGGAAGCATGTACTATATCTGCCTGTTGTTATTATGACCTATAAATTATTATAGATACTGATGTACTTCTCTATGACAAAAACTGTCCAAAAACACAATTCAGTTCAAGGACTGACTCGCCTAGTACCCAGACTTGGAACCACTCTTCTCCTTTGTGGGCTGCACCAAAGGATGGCATGGTTTCCTTGCTGCACCCCCCCCAAAGTCCAAACAACATCATCTTTTCTTATGTGGGTCCCAAATCCAGTATGAAAGGTAATGATCCAAGAAAAAGGCAGAAAGAAAGGCAGAAAGGAAGGAAGGAAGGAAGGAAGGAAGGAAGGAAAGAAGGAAGGAAGGAAGGGCCTCTGATATTCAGAAAAGCTGAGTGGTTCACTGTTTGACAGGGCCACACCTTAGAGCCCAGGCTGCTCAGTACTACGATTACAGACCTGTACCACTTCTCAGGCAGAAAACTAGTTTTAAATTAACTTCTTCCCACCTGTGAGAAAGCATTGTGATTTTTGTTGGTTTTATTTGTGTTGATTTGTTTTCCACACACACACACAATACTGCAGCCATTTTCCTTTCCCAGAAAAACAGTACTAATGTATAAACAGTATTAAAGTTCACAGTTGGGCTAGGTCAGTCTTACTCAACACAGTCACACCATGTGACTATATGCAGGAAGACACTGTATAGAAAGAAATCAGCATTATTTTCTCTATTCAGTCCCACTGTGCAGCTGCTATTACAAAGAGCAACTGCTACTACCCCTGTACACAGTATTCTCTCTTTTCTTGATGATAAATATAATTTGCAAATTACAAATAATTAAATGTTGTAAACAGCATTTAAAGCAACAGAACAGAGGAACACAGTAGGAATCTTAATACTGCTTCCAATTTTCCACAACCCCGTGTCCTCTCATAATAATCACGAATGTCTTCAAGCTGATAGTAACATCACCATTGGCAGCCCTGCAATGTAATTGTTTTAGGAGCACAGCCCATCTCAGAGCTACTATCACATGCATCCTCAGCTCTCTCTCTACCAACCAAACACTGTGTTTAGTGAGTAATATAAACAATTCCTCAATTAGAGTCTTTTAAAAGTGAGTCAAACAGAAAAGCATACCAATTATCTGGTTTTCTATGTTTTACAATACAATTTTAGAGCTATAATTTATTTGCCTTAAAAGTCGAAAATAATAAGTTTTTCAAATTATTCTTTCTTATACATTTGCTATATTAATCTTTTTCCATAAATATCTCTATATCCTAACTTCTGACTCATTGTGCCCTAAAAAAGACCACATCAATTTCTCAATTTTATCGATTATGTCAAAAAAGAAACCAAAATCACTAAAGGTAAAACTGGGTCCTAAATCTGCAGAACAGGAGGGGAAAAAGGAGTCTAGGATCCAGTAGGGATGAAAATCACCAAGAACACAAGGCCTTCTAGACACAGGAGGACTGACACACATCTGAACTCACAGAGCCAGCACAGGTCTAAAGCAGGTGAGCTCCCAGTGCTGAAAGGGGAAGTGGACACAAGCCCCCACTCCTAAATCTACACGTTATCTCCAACTTACAAAGAAAAATTAGTTTTCTCCAACATAGTCTCACTGAGTATACAAACCACACTTAGGAGAAGCCTTTATGCCCAGCAATAAATGGCAAACAGAAAACAAACTCAATAGTATTTTTGAAGATTTTTGTTTGTTTGTTTTTTGGGGGTTTTTTTGCCTTACAATGCTTTGTCTGGGCATTTTTAATAGCTTACAGGTTTTTGCTTCTATAATATGATTTCTGGTTTTATGTTTTATGGATTCACTGTATGTGTAAATCTGTAATCAGTATTTCTTATGCTTTTTCTCTGCCTTTTTTTTTTTCTTTCTATTTCTTTGCTTTGTCTTATTCTGGTTTGTTTTATTTTTTTAAGGTGCCTGCTTGTTTTCTCATGAGAAAGAAAGGCTGTGGATTTGGGTAGATAGTGAAGTAGAGAGGATCTGGGAGGAGTTGAGGGTAAGAAAAATTCTAATCAGAATATATTATATAAAAAATATATTTTCAATTAAAAAAAAAAAAAAAACAGGGCCAAAAGGTTTGTAACTTAAATACTCAAAGTATGTGGGTGCTCTGTAATTTACTCTCAAAAAGCCCAACTGCAGTAACAGGAAAGCACCTGCAGAGGCAGGCTATACAGCCCGCTTTACAAACCAAAGCAGGTTTAGTTGATGACAATTCTCATGTCTTCAGCACATGAACAAATTGGCTTTAGCATTATGTGACGGTTTGTTTACACTGTGAATTTGATACAACTTAGAATCACCTGAGAAGAGGGAGCCTCAGTTGAAGAACTAGCTCATACAGATCTACTAGGGCCATGTCTATTAAGAGACTACCTTCACTGAGCATTGCTATTGGGAGGACCCAGCCCACTGAGAGACAGCACCATCCCCCAATGGGTGGGCCTGAGTTATATAAGTAAACTAGCTGAGCATGAGCCACAATACCAGCCAGTAAGGAATGTTCCTCCACAGTTTTGGCTTCAGGATCCAGCCTTCAGTGCCTACCCTGACTTCTCAGTGATATAAGTGGCTAGAAATAGTGTGAACCAAATAAACCCTTTCCTCCCAACTGCATTTGGTCATGATGTTTATCACAATCAATAGTACAGGAGAACAGACAATTTCTGAATTTATACCACTCAACATAAAGCAAAGTCTTACAATGAAATTAACCTAGACCTTGAACTTCTCTTCCATCCAAAGACATGGACTATAAGTAAGATCACAAAACCTGTGGGAGACATAACCTACCTACTACACTAACTTCATTCTATGGTAGTAACTAAAATAGAATTTCCCATTCTTTCTTTCCTAGAATTTCTCTAAATGGTCAGGATATTATACTAGAAAATTCTGCATCCTTCTATCCCAATCTGGGAGAATATTAACACTTTAATATAAGTTTCTCATCTTTGGTACCACTAACATTTTGAGTCAGATAATTCTTTCTTGTTGATTTTAAGATGAATCACTGTCCAACAATAACAAAAGACAGAATTAGTCTTCATAGTTTTGACAAGCAAAAATATCTCCAAATATAACTACACGTCCTTGTAAGCAAAACTAATCCAGATGAGAACCACTGCCATAGAGCTATCCCTGTCTAGGCCTAAAGGAAGAAAGTGGGCTCAAAGCATGACATTAACTTTAAAGCTCTTCCCATTGTGTCAAATGTTAAGATGAACTCAAGCCCACAGCTGGAAGTTCCACTCTAAGGGACGGTTTTGCTCCTAACTAGCATACTGACCTTCTGCTGTGTCAACCTCCTAACTTTTGGATCCTTGAGTAAGAGACATCAGAACAAAATTGTGAGCATATGCATTTTCTAATGAAATTTTTTTTTAATTTTCATTATGTAGACTGCCTTTAGTCGATCATTTATTTTGCCCAAGATGAATGGTTCAACGAAATTAAATCATAAATTATGATATTCCAAACAAAATCTGGTAGCTGCTCTAAGGGGGAAAACAAAAAGAAAAGAACATGCACACACCAAAAAGAAAGGAAAGCTGGTATCAGGCACTAGCCCTGTAATCCCGATAGTTGGAGGCACAGGCAGGAGGATCCCTACCAATCAAGTATGAGGCCAACTTGGTTTATAAAGCAGATTCCAGGACAGTGTCTGCATAAAAAGATTCTATTCAAAAGCTGGACCAAAAGAAAGAATGCAAAGAACAAGTGGGTGATGGTGGCCCAGACTTGAAATTCCAATACTTAAAGGCTAAAACAAAAGAATCCTTAAGGCTTTGAAACCAGTCTGTGGCTACTGGCTACAGGATTATTTTCAGGACAGCCTAGACTATAGAAACCTCATCTTTTTTTTTGTTTTGGAGACAGGATTTTTCTGTGTAACAGCTCCCGATATCCTGGAAATTAGACCTAGCTGGCCTTGAACTCACAGACATCCACATGTCTCTGCCTCTGGTGTGTTGGGATTAAAGGCATGTGCCATCACTGTCTGGCATGGACAGCCAATCTTAAAAACAAAAAACAAACATACAAAAACTCAAAATAAAAATGCACAAAAGTTTTTCTTCAAAGTGTTGCTATCCATGAAGGAGTATAACACTATCCTCTTGTAATAAGTTACATGTGGTATTTATCTGAAGACCTAAAGAACAAAATCAACATCTAAAATATAGGTGAGACATCTGGAGGAATTACAACTCAGCAAACTTTATATTATCTGCAAAAATAATGCTGTGCTGACCACTAAACTATTCAGTCTGTTACACACTTCTTTAAAGCTGATGACATCAGCCAGGAAGCAGTGGCACATACCTTTAATCCTAGCACTCAAGGAAACAAAGACAGGAGGATCTCTGAGTTTGAAGTCAGCCTGGTCCACAGAGTGAGTTCCAGAACAGCCAAAGCTACACAGAGAAATGCTGACTCAAAAAAAAAAAAAAAACCAAATCCACAAATGAAAAAACAAAACAAAACTGTCATCTGAGAAACAGAATCTACCTTCACAATGGTCACTCAGGCTGTGGAGACTGTTCAGAGATTAAAGGCACTTGCTGCCACACTTGTCAACATGAATTTGACCCCCAGGATCCACATGGTGAAAGGAGAGAATCAGCTCTGGTAAACTGTCTTCTGACCTACACATGAGTGCCAAGGTACCCTCCCTCCTGCATATACATTTATATGTAAAGTAAACATACATTGTACACATGCATATATAATAAATTCATTTAATTCTTGCATACAGGTATCAAAGAGTAGACCAATGGAGGAAAAAAGGTTTTTTTTGCTCAAAAACATTTGTGTTAATCAGTCAAAATCATTACACTGCTCTTTATATATGCCATCTTCAACAACAATAAAAGTCTTTGTTTCTTCTTACTTCTCCAACTCTGGAAAATGTATCTGCAAGTTGCATCTTAGGACAGATACTTGAATCATTAAATAGGATAAAATTACCTTTGTAAATTCTTTCTCTCATAAATTCTCTATATCTACAAAACTTCATATATTTGGCAATAGAAGTCATGATACAGACAACAGAGATCATACATCTAAATTCATGCAGATAAAATGTGTATATGATGACTGTGTACTGCATCAAGATACTGAGCAGCACTAGAACTGCAAACACAAGTCCATCATCATTCACAGGAGACCCTCCATAAACTGTACAGCCACAGATTCAAACAATCACTAGGGAAGAAAAGAAAGCAGGACTGTTACATCGGCACTGAAGATGACCATACTAGTAAGTCCATGAATGACAAAGCATGACAACTATTTACATTTACTAGAGGTTATAAGTATTTAGAAATAATTTGAAGTATGTATAGGGATGTGCAAGAATAATCTGAAAATGCTATCTTATATAAGAGCTAATC
>PVIH01006601.1:0-35024 GCA_004025045.1 Sigmodon hispidus
TTTTTTTTTTTTTTTTTTTTTTTTTTTTTTTTTTTTTTTTTTTTTTTTTTTTTTTTTTTTTTTTTTTTTTTTTTTTTTTTTTTTTTTTTTTTTTTTTTTTTTTTTTTTTTTTTTTTTTTTTTTTTTGGAAATTGTTATTGCTGATAGTCATCCTCTCATCTTTAAACTAAATGTATGAGATAAATATTCATTAACAGAACTGCAACAGTTATATGGGACTGTAAATAGGCTTAAAATCTTTTTGCCTATTTCAAAACAGTAAATGAGAAATCTGTTTGCACTGCTAGAGGGTCCCATGTGTTTCTCATAGAGGATAAGATGCTTACCATAATATCTACTGTCAGCTTGCACTGACATAGGCCTGAGCTGCCCCTCCTAGCAATAATACTAGAATCATAGTATTGGCTATAGGCTTAAGTACTTCTAATACTGAAAGAACAGAGAAGTTTCCAATTTTGAGACAAGCCTGAGGAACAAAGGTCAAACAGGAGAGGTAGCTTAGGGACTGATAACAATTAACTGTCCATGGAATTTCTCAGGAACATAAATAGATTGTAAAGTCCAAGACCCTACCCAAAAGGTAGCCAACAAAAGGGTTTGGCAAACAGCTGGCTAAGATAACAGAGGAAGTCTTAAAAATCCTCCTAAAAGATAAGATAATCAAAATTGTATCCATTACTAAAACACTCCAATTGATGAATAACTTTGTGATTTTTGCCCTTAAAAATCCAGCTCCCAAAGAGGTGGCACTTCTTCTGGCCACTGTCACACCTGTGTGTGGGGAGGTCCTTGTCACATGACTTGTAATTTTTAATAAACCTTGCTTTTGCATTTTGGAGTGTTTGTGTCTCTGGTGATATTTTTTTTTTTGGGGGGGGGCTTGTCACCTGACCACAACAATACAAGATGTTTAAAACCAAAGAACAGAGCCATGATACTTTTCACATATTGTATACCATTTTAAATTACCAGATATATTAGCTAAGGGAAATGAAATAACTGACATTATACTGACAGCTACAGTTGATTTGGTAAAACAAACTGGAACATTGCACCAAGAGTTTCATTTCTTTGCTCCATATTTAATAAATTTCTCCCAGCATTGCCAGTTTCCCAAAGCAATCATCTATCTAGAACTTGTGCCACTTATGCACCACTGGCCCCGACTAGGGCTCCTACTGAGGAAGGGGGTCAACTTATGAGACTTGATACCTAATGATATAAGGTAGATGGATATAACGTACTATGATCCATTTGGTAATCTGAAGTATATGCATGTAATAATTGACACTTGTCCTAAGTTTATGTTTGCTCTAGCATTGCCTGGAATAAAAACTTCCATTGTTGTAAAAGCAATTAAGTCAGCCATGCTAGTCTTGGGAGTACCTTGGGCCATTAAAACTGACAATGGCCCTGCTTATGTGTCACAACAGCTTAGTAAATTCTTAGCCATCTTACACAATAGGCATATTTTACAACCCACAGGGACAAGCCATTGTAAAAAGATTTAGTAGAACTTTTAAGAAGCTCTTGAAAAAGATATTATGACCAGAAGCTGAAAAAAATCCTCAGCAGACTCTGGTGGAAGTTCTCTTTCTCATACTAATTGTTTAATCAGCATTTTTCTATTAGGTCCTGGTTCTACTCTCCTCTCAACTGCCTTATTTACCTGGGCAAGAAAAACCAGTAAATAATTCTCCTTGCTGCTGAATAAGGTTGTAAAAATATGCAGATGATTCTGGGGAATGCAAGACTTAATGTAAGGGCTTTAAAAGCTATCTCAGGAACTTATTGAAAAACAAACTTATGCAATTTCCATGTGAGTAACAGGGCTAACATACTGCGGGTGGCCTATAAACACGTCTAGCATAAGAGGGACATAATATTGTATATTAGTTCCTGCCTGAGACTCTGCATGATCAGCATATGCTGAAAGCCTGCTAAGCAAGGTAGCTGGATCTAATATAACATTTATCAGATTGTACCTATCATAATAGGTCTGTAAATGCATAGCCTATTGCTGTAAAACTTGTTCAAAATATGAGAAATCAGGGCCTGACTAACTAGCTTCTTTTCTGGTGATTTAATGATCTGTCAGTGACATGGAACCTCATGGCCTTTCTGCTGTGGTAAGGCCTGCATTTACTGGAAAGGCCATAGTGGGCATTTGAAACATGATAGGCACTGGCTGGTCAGCATGATCCTAGGTGGGTCCGACAGACTGGAAAATCTTCATAGCAGCTGAAGGGTAAAATTGTAGGTAGCCACCAGGAAAGAACCCTCCCCCTCCCACAATAATGCAGGCTCAGGCTGATCTAAGTCAGACACTGAGAAAGGTCAGACCAAAGTTATTGTGGAGAAGGGAAGCATCTCAAGGCACAGGCTGGACATAAGAAGTTGGGCCCAAATCCAGTTCTTCCTATAGTTGGACTGGGGTTTAAAGGGTCAGTCCAGGGCGTTTCTGATCCCAAGCTGTTCGGTGGTTGTGGTTTGCCGCTTGGGCATGTTTGGCTTTTTTTTCTTGTTTGTTTGTTTAGAGACCACTAGTGAGTGAGTACATCCCCTGCTTGCCAGAAGTGGAGACTGATCTAAGCATTATTGGGTCAGTGGGACCATAGGACTGTCTGCTCCCTGCCCAGGGAGGGGATGGGGAGTTGCAGAGAAAAAAAATGACCAGATGTGTTGGGAGGGGGAAGAGACCTTGAATAAGGATATAGAGGGATGGAAAAAAAAATTCAGAGGGAAAGCTGAACACAAAGAAAATATATGTGTAGCAATCTTATTTGTATTTCCACCCTTGATAAGCCATGCTTATAATTCTTATCCTCTGTATAGTTATTGTTAACTCTTCCGCATTTTAAATTCTTTTTACTGTTTTTTTTTTTTTTTTTTTTTTTTTTTTTTTTTTTTTAAAAAAAAAAAATAAAAAAAAAAAAAAAAAAAAAAAAAAAGAAGTTGGGCCCATTTTAGCCTCTGGGGCTGTTGAGTTCCTTTCTTCTGGGTTTTACTTTTCTGCTTGCTATTTGTATAGAGTTTCCCCTTCTGCCTTCCTGAGGGGAATTGGTCATGAGTAGGGCTAAGGTGATTGATATTTTAGTACTTCATTATTCCTGGCAATACTGCTTTTGTATTTCAATGACATCTTCTGGTAAGGGGGATTTTAAAATAGCAATTATAGCAATAAAAACAGGGGTAAAAGAGAACCTTGGCTGATTTTTTTTTCCTGAAACTACTTTTTTATTTTCTGGTTAGAAACAGTACTCTCATCCTTATATCAGGGTCCCACATGTTCTCAGGAGAGACCCATGGAGCCAATGCCACAGTCTCACAACAGAATATTTTCATCACTTCTATCGTTACACAGAGAGGAGATATTGCCCATCGCTACATTGCAAGGCAAACAACAAAGCAGAGCATAGTTGTGTTTATGGACAACTGTGTCCAGTGCTTAGTGAGAGACTCCTATTAGACATTACTCCTGTAGCTGCATACTCTGACAGGGTGTCTCTGTTAGAGGTTGGCTAATCAGAAAGCCAGTCAGTCTCTGGTTCCATTTTCTGAGTGGTCAACTCTTTTGTGGAAATGACAGATAATTCTCGACATGAATTTTGTGTACCTCTCTAACAGCTTAAGACAAATACAAATAGATAAACACTGAAAAAAGGAAAGTGGCATCTTAGAAAATTGAGACAGATCGCACAAAAGTTGTGGCCATCTTACCTAATATCACCAAGGGGTGTGAATGGTAAATATCACCAAACAAAGAGGAAAAATAATGAGACCCAGAGTAGAGGAGGCATTCACTCAGGTCTTGAACAACAACAACAGCAGGCAAAATTGAAAAGGAAAATAATAATGATAATAATAATAATAATAATAATAATAATAATAATAAAATAAACAAGACTGCAGCAAAAATGACCACAAATTATGTGTAGTCAATGTAGTCAATAGTGAAGTCATAAGGACCAACATTGCTGGCCCCAACAATTTTGGGGGTTTTTGGAGGGAAAGACCTAGAATACTTTTTCCCCCAAGACCTTCCTCAAAGTCAGAAGAAAGGGCTTTGATTTGTTGATCTGAGGATGCAGGTGGTGGTCTGTAGTTGGTCTAGAAATGTATTCAAATGTCTCTCTATTCAAGGTCCCATGCCAGACCCCAGGATAGCTTAGGCAGGAGTCTTTAGAAGTGCTTGTTTTAAGGCATTAGCTAACTTTGTATTTTACTGGGTGACGTTTATCTGGTCTCCAAGCATCTTAGAAGTCCATAGATTGCATAAATTTAAAAGTTTGTTTTACTATTAAAATTAATGTATTAGATACAAAATAGCTTTATTCTTATTATTTGTTGTGGATAACAATAAATAGATGATACCAAAATGACTTAGCAGGCAGAAAATTTTGACATAAAGCATGATTGCATGAGTTTATTTCTAGAGACCATCAGTAAAAAAGAGAACTAATTCTAAAAAAAATTTCAGTGACTTGCCATGTGTGCTGTGGTAGGTGCATGCATACATGACATGCATGGGAGCTTGCATATAGACACACACATACAAACCTCACATCAAAGACTATAAATAATAAACACAATAAAAATTCAATTTACACAAAATCTCAAAATATAGTCTTAATAGAACAAAAAGTTTATTAAAGTATAACAGTTGTACTTTCATATAAATTTTGATGATAATTTTTCAAATTACAAAAAATGTAATTTTGTGTTCAAATCATATTCACCACTTACCTATTATTTTTCTGATAGAATTATTCTATCAGATCTATTATATACATCTATTCTCTGTCTTTCTGTCTATTTGTTGTATCATCTATTCAGCTAGGGACTGGATTGAAGCTCTGTAGTAGTAATTCTATTGTTTATTATGCATAAGATTTCTGGTTGAATCTCTAATGCACATGCACACACACACACACACATACACACACAATTTTGAACAGAATACATCACAAATTTTGAAATTTCAATCTAAATGTAAATTTTATCTTAATTTTTCCCAAGCTTAATTTCTTTCCTTACCTTCATTAAAAAAATGCATAAGTACAGCTGCTCAAAAGAACTATAGAGGAATTACAGGATCCCAGTGTTCCTTCTTAATTGTTTGTAACAACTTTTTTTTAGCAAGAGACAAAGATTTAACACTTCTCTCAGGATGTATTAAAATTTTAAGTTAGAGTAATTACAGCAGGGTCAGGCAGAAAGGGTTTTAAACTGGGAACTTGTGACTTTTCTGATCAATGTCATGTTAAATTCTTATACAACTCATTAGAGTGTTTTTCTGCAAGAAAGCCAAATGGGAAAATTCAATTCGGATTCATGCCAGTACCAGCCAGATGTTACACAGATATGGGCAATGTGAGGGTGACTATGTGTCTAAGTTGAAATAAGTAGCCTCAGGTCTATGTGGTTTGAAAGAGTGGAAGTAGTCTGGTATGTGTTTTAGTAATTAATGTGAGGAGATCAAAAGTTAAAACAGGCCATTTTGCTTGAGTTAAGTTTCAGGTTTTCAGAAACTTGCACAAAGAAAGCGGAAAGTTCATAGTTAGGACATAGTGGGGCAATTGATTAACCAAAGAAGACACCTGATAACAATTTGATTTACAACAGAATGGCCCAAGAATATCAGAAGATGCCATCTAATTTACAACCAAATAGCCCAGCCAAGAATGTTACCACCCCAGTGTAGACCACTTAGTAGCTACTGATTCACAACAAAATAGTCTGAGTGAGTGTCACCATCCTAGGAGCAGCCAATAAAATTCTGGTATTCAATTGGCTAAGTTAAAAAAATAAATTCCTAAAAAGCCCTTGTTTCCTAACAACCAGAACTCACAGTAGTTTACTCCTAGCAAATCTTGCATATCAATACACATGTAATATGAATAACTCAAACTCTCCTCCTGCATTCATGCTGTGAGGAGAGTTCATTGCCTGACTGGAGTTACACCACAAAATAAACTTTGCTCTTGCATCTAACCCTTGTTCCCTGGTGGTCTTTCTGCAGTGTCAGAGTCTGGGCTGAACAAATGGACAATGGTATTCATATTCAATTTGCATATTTTTTCTTTTCTATAAACTTTTTTGTTGTCTAAAAATGTCATTTAATTGATATGATAAAATAATTTTTCCTTATTCAGTTTTCCACAAAATAGCCATCATTACAACCTTTAATTATTTGATTATCAAAGAGTAAATAACTTTGCACTGACTTTTTAATCGAAGTGCTTTATAATATCAGAGATGATATTGAATAATGATGAAAACCAATTATTAAATCTCTCAACTTTTAGCTAAAAATTTATTTTGTATTATATTTATTTAGTACAATACCAGGTTAAAAATTTAAGATAAATCTTAATTCTAACTAGTAACAAAGAATTATTTTTTTTCTGTTTGCTTGAGTGTTGTATTAATCTTAGCTGGAGTTTTCCTGAAGTAGAAATATAGAAGGAATTAAGTCAGTTAAATGATAATAAAATTGTGTCTATCTTAGTGTTAGTTGTCAATCAAAGAAATAGTTAAATAGATACTACAATCTTCAGGCAGATTGGTGAGTGCACTTTAAACAAATGGTGTTTGAATTGAAATTTATAGCATTGCAATCAGATCATTGCTGAGCTACAAAATACAAGTAAGTAGTTTAATTGGATGATAAATTAATTGTCTGTCTTATTCCCTTATTTCCAGCAGATGGATAACCTGTCTCTAGTAATTATGTGAGAAAATTTTGTTTATTTTTTAAGTGATAATTTTTGTTCTGCTTTCTATGTTTTAGGAAAATACAGGATACTAATATTGTAATGGAGTATTGACAAACACACTTCTTTTGCATCATCTCTATGCTTCTGTACAATAATAATTGGAGCTCAAATACACACCAGAATGAATTACTGCTTCTTGAAACACTGTATGCTGCTGATTTTTCTCCTCTGGCCTAGCCTTAAAATGGCAGAGAACTTGAAAGCTGGGAAGGCTCCTCCAGGAGCACCATCTCCTGTGCGAGCTAAGCGTGGCTGGATGTGGAACCAATTTTTTGTAGCAGAAGAAATGGATACTACACAACACATTGGACGGGTACTTATTTTCTGAAATAATTACAGTAATGGTTTTATAAAGATGCAATGTCAATGGGTTAGGAAAGTCTGACAATTTACCAATATTAATGGAGCCATTAGACAATATTAAACTTAAACACAGGTATAAATATTAATTTTGATTTACAAAGAATCACTCGAAACTTGAGGTAACACTAGTTTTTACATTTCTCTTTCTGTATTTTCATAATGTAATAATGTTATTTGTGGAAATGGATCAAAGTAGGCATGATGGAGTCAAATATCATTTACTGGAAGAACTCAGACTGATATACTTTTATGCTAAGTAACTGTTGACTTACCTGTATTCATTTTTAATTAAATATATTAATTGTATCTCTTTTACCAGCTTAGGAACTTCAAGAGACTAGACACACCATTCAGTTAGTGAATTTCAAGTGCAAATAATGATTATTTTCACTTTACATTTTAAAAAATCCTTAAAAAGACAGAACCTCTACAATTTGTATGTTTCTATTTATTATTATTTGTTTTAATTTAAACAAAGATAATTACAATAGCATTTACTTGTGTGTAACTCTTGGTCTAAGTAGATGTACTGAAAGAAGTTTTCTGCTAATTAGATGGCAGTAAAATTTAATTGAGTTTAAAGCGTGAAATCCTTACTATTCATTTACATACTTTGTTAAGTCCATTCACAAGAATAACCTATCTGCAAAATATATATAAATAGATTCATACAAAAATTTTAAAAACTTTGCATGTTGTGCCTATGCCATCCACAATGATATTTTTCTATTTTTTTTTAAATTTTAAGATGCTTTTAGGCACATCATACATATAGATATGGTACATAAATGATGGGTTCTGCATGTTATATTTTTAGATTTTTTTTTAGTGACATGAAAAAATGGTGGTCTGCAAGAATGTATTTGTAACATATGCATGTAGGGTGGCTATGGATGAAAAAGTCATCAAATCCCCTGGAATTGGAGTTATAGATTATTTTGAGTCACTTTGTAGTTTCTGACACCTGAATAAAAATAATTCCTCCCAATTAACATATCTCACTATAAACCTTTGAGTCATCATGCAGAAATTATTATTTTAATTCTACATAATTATAAAACTGTCCAAAAATCTTTGTAAAACATTTTAAAGCATATAAATAATTGTACATGGCTCATGAAACATGCAAATACATTTTAGTAGAAAACTATAATCATACCAAGTCTTTGTAAGTGAACAAGTAAAGATAAAATGTCATGGGTTTGCTCCATATTTCATAGATGTTAAAGGATGGTAAGTCATTTAATTTAATCAGGTAAATACAATTACTACATGTTCAATAGATAGGAATTTATTTAACCTGATTTGGAAATATTGTGAGGCAAAAATTTATAGTATATTTTGTGTGTTATACTGTCCTGAAACACTTAGCAATAAGATCTTTTGAAATTATCTTACAAATGTAGAATACATTTTTTACTTCTAAATTTAACTTATTAACTTATCTTCAATTTGTTATTAAATAAATTCTTAAATTTCCAAAATGATATAATTTTAGTTTTTCTATCATTTCATATATTATTATATAATTTTGTAATTATGTGAATTTAAATACATTATTTCTTATGCTATGACACTATATTTTACTAATTTACACATTATTATATCATGTTAAAGAAACGTAACTAGAGGTCAGTTTGCCTGGTAATTTCTCCATTTTATAACATAGAAATGATAGTCTTTTATTATAAAAACAATAAATTATTAAAGCTATGGCATTATTTTCTACATTGTCATTTAGAAAAATGAATTAGTGCAGAACAATAACTTAAGCATATACCATCAGAATCACTATAAATTGTTCTTCATTTTTAAGTATTTTTCTATGAAGTTTATACTCAAACAAAGAGTATATTCACATATGATGACCCATGGATAGATATATACTCAATAATAGTGTTTGAGTTTAAATGTAGTGAAATCTTGATTTAAAAGAAATTTTGATATGAGAAGTCAAACAGTCAGTTTACCTGTATAAAAAAGAAAACATGTATTTCTACATACAAATTTAAAATTAAAATAATTTATTGACTGTATAGATTATGACAAATTTAATTTAAACAAAATGGCAGAATAAACAGGACAGAAATGTACACACAGAAATGAGGTTCAATGAATGAGTTTTTAATTCTTAGCTAAATTTCTAAATTTTAAGGTTTTAATTTCTTTCTTAGCTTTTCCCTTTACACATGTAGAAATAGGCTGTTGTGGGAATTACTATGTAGAGTAGGGTGATCTTGAACTTCTGACCTCCTTTTGCAACTGTGTTGTAGGTAGAGGCCTCCACTGCTGTTCCTCCTTAAGTGGTGGTTCCACAAACTCAGGGCTGTTTGCATACTAGGCAAGCACTCTGCTGACAATGTACAGTCTCCAGTCTCCTGAGATTTAAATTTTGGTAATATAATTGTCCTAAGTAGGAGATATGGATCCACATATACTTTTTTTCTTGTTTTAATTATACGCAAAAATGCATGTAGAACTGAGGAAACTTAGATTGTTCTGTTATTCCCTGCTCTATAAAAAGAATTTATTAAAGCAGATGAAGTTGATCAATGGTAAAGGTGTAAGCATTGAAGCCTGATGACCTGAGCTTGATTCCTGATACATAAATAGTGAAAGAAGAAAACTGACTTTAACCTATTGTCATCTGATTAGCTACACACAGGTACCTTGAAAAATCTCCACATATAAACAAACAGACAGACAGACACACACACACATACACACACACACAAAGAATAAATATTTTTAAGATAATGTAATGATCACAATAATAGGAGTTGCAATGCAACATTTTGTCTTAAAGCATAATGAGGATGGAAACTTCAATACAAGCAATAAACGTGTTGACTTCATTATTTTATCTTATGGTTCTAAATTATTCCTATACATATGCAAATATTTGAGATATTGTTTTTATTAAGACTAAATTATACAATAATTGAACTAAGTGTAGCATAGTTAATTAAATTATTGTTTTTACAGCAATCTTACCTTTTTTGTCTTTTCCTTAATTTATTTTTATTTTAAGTGGATTGGTGAATTACCTGAAGTTATGTCTCTGTGAAGATGGTGAATCACCTGTAAATGGAATTATAGATAGTTGTAATCCACAGTGTGGGTATTGGGATTTTAACTTGCTCCTCTGAAAGGACCACTGAGCCATCTCTCCAGCCCCAGAAGCCTAAACTAATTGGTCTAAATTAATTAAAAATATTGATTACTCTAATTATTCTAATTATAATTAGTATATTTATAATTCAATTAATTATAAATAAGTCTAAATTAATTAGTCCTATTTGTGTAAAATTACACAATTTTAATACTTCTTTATATTAGAAATTAGATACTTTTCCACTGCCTGAAATAAATATACATCTAGTGTTGATATTTTACCTCAGTTAGTATAAAAAAATTATAAACTGGGTAGTGGTGATTCATGCATTTAATCTTAGCACTGAGGAAGCAGAGGCAGGTAAGTCTCTGAGTTCAAAGCCAGGCTAATTTACAGAGTGAATTGTGGGATATATAGGGCTACACAGAGAAATACTGACTTCAAAAAGCAATAATGATAATGATGATAATGATAATGTATAATTACATGGAATTATTCACTTGACACTGATTGCATGATAACCATGAATACCAAGTTGAAAATTTTGTATGTCTGGAAATTCACTTTTTTATCTTTACTTGCAGGTAATTTCTGAATTAGACAATGGAAACAACTCTTTTCAGTACAAGCTACTAGGGACTGGAGCTGAAATCTTCAGCATTGATGAAAAAACAGGTGACATATTTGCTATAAGGAAGCTCGATAGAGAGGAACAATCTCTCTACATCCTGAGAGCTCAGGTAATAGACACCACCACTGGAAAGGCTGTGGAACCTGAGTCTCAGTTTGTCATCAAGGTTTTGGATATCAATGATAATGAACCCAGATTCCTAGATGAACCTTATGAGGCCACTGTACCAGAGATGTCTCCTGAAGGTATTGCATATTAATTTACATCAGAGTTTTATTAACAATGACAATAGCTTAAAAAATTAGTATACATTTGGTAGAACATTTGCTTAATTTCTATATTAATCTTTCTTATGATAAAAGTATTATGAAAAATATTAGCATGGTCATTTAATATCATTTAACTAGTAGTAAAGAAATTAACTATTAAGATGAGACATTTAATTTTTTAAAATATATAATTTCTGCAAGTTGTGAATTATTTCCTGTAAATGCATCATTAATATTTTCTCTCATTTATCTTCATATTCATTACCACTTGATGGATCTATCTCCTAAGTTCCATGTTGTCATTTAAAAAGGTGCTGTACTTCCAAATTCACTGTTTATTTAATTTAAACATCAATCACTGACAAAGCTCTAGCTTGTCTTAAATTTATCTGTTGTTTAAGAACAAGTTGCCAACTATTTTATTTGTATTTGTACATTGGACTAAAGTTTTGTTCATATTACTATAGCAAATTTGTACTATATGCAATATAAAAATTAACAATTGTAAACTAGGTTTTAGTGGACTATTTAGTTATTAATGTATATCTTATCAATCCAAAATGTTATATACTTCTAAGACAAAATATGATGCATTTATTCTTTCATAGATTGTGTGTACTAAAATCACATTTCTTTATATACAATGTTGGGTCTTCTTGATTGTTCTATAAGGGTCGAATGGCAACTGGCTAACTCTGCCCTCTTTATACCTGTCTGTCCTCCAATTCTCCAACCACTTCTACAGTGGGTATGAATCTGAGAGGACTGATAACTGAGTTTGATGGAGTGCATGATGCAAAGTCACCAAATAATAAATATATATTATAAAAAGAAAAAAAAGTAAAGTCATAGTACTTAATAGGAAAAAAAAGTAAATACATAAAATAGACAGTGAATTCTACTGTAGTTAAGTGGATATCTTAAACTGTATGTTCACTAGTTTTAGGAAAGAACTTAAAACTGTCCTCAATAATACTATCAATGACATGCAATATATTACAATGTATAATCATATCTCTGATAAGACATATATTCAAATATGCACAAATATTAATAAATTCATTTTCTTTTTAATTTGGTACATTTGAAAATTTGATTCATAGAATTTTAAAATGTTACACATTAGTTAAATTAAAAGAATTTGAATGGACTGATATTATATTTCTTGTATATAAACTGCTTGCTTTGTTAATCAAAGCTTAATATGTTTGACTGATTTTCATTTCAAAGTTTTAAAAGTAGAAGGGTCAAACATGGAACAAATAAATATAAGCACTCATATATTTTTAGGTAGCTGTGGTCAGAAAAACAAAGTGACTAAAAAACACAATTGTACAACTAAGGTGGGAAATAGAAACAGAAGCTATCTTACCATGCTACTTGCAATTACTGGGCTGTTAAGAAATTACCACTGAAATATAAATACAAAAAATGATGTGCCTGTTAAGACTTAGCAGTAGGTAGAAGTCTTTCTATTAATGAAATTGGGTTATACTATGAATGTATAAACATAGTTCTGATGAAACAATTACTTCTTTAATGAGTCTCATTACTTAATCATTTTGTTACTATGTCAATGTTAAAAAAAAATAACTAATGTAAGGTATAGGCAAATAATATCTTTCTATAATATGAAGTTCTTTAAAGTTAAAAATTATACAAATAAATATCTCAATATATTAAATGTTATATATATATATATATATATATATATATATATATATAACTTAAAACTGTATGTTAAAATAGCTACCCCATGTCTAAATGTTATGATCTAAATCTCTATCCCCAGAACTCAAGGAGCCAGAGGTAGGTGATTCTCTATGAGTTCAATGCAGTCTTATCTCAGACCAAAAGTTCAGTCAGGCCTGAATAAGTTAGGCCCGATATTAAAATGTAAAATACCTGTGTCATAGCACAATTTATAGCTCCAATATACAGAGAAGAAATCTATCCACAGTCAATCCAGAAGGATCAGAGAGTTGTGACTTAGACCTTTAATCCCAGCACAAGGAAAGAAGGAAAGACTAAAAATGGTGTCCTAAGCCTTTAATCCCAGCAGATCTAAATTTGAGGGCAGCTTAGTTTACAGAAGAAGTTCTAGGTTCCTAGGAAGGCAGTGGTAGTGGCTTGCCTTTAATCCAATAACTCCAGAGAAAGAGATCTCTCTGAGTTTCTGTGAGTTCAAGGCTAACTACCCAATAGTATTATCCCACACCTTTAATCTTAACCTGGATATGATACAACTGGGCTAAGAAGGTATTTAAGGCAGGCATAGAAAGACACATGGGACATTATAAGTGATGAGGAGTGAGGATGTTTAAGCTGGAAGAAAGCTGGGTGAGATTTGACTGTGGTGTTTCCTTCCTCTCTCTGATATTTCAGCCTTTCCTCAATATCTGGCTTTGAGTTTCTTTTAATACATCCAGAATTCATGCATTATTTGTTTGTTTCTTTTTGGTTTTTTATTTGTTTGTTTGTTTTGAATTTTGGACCAAATTCTCCCCTAATTTCTCTCCTTCCATTTTCTCCTCCCTCACCCCATCCACTCTTCCTCCTTTGTTTTTCTTCAGAGAAGGTTGTGGTATCTGGTAACCATGGTATATCAAGTATCAAGTTGCAGTGATATAGGGTATCTCCTCTTTTATTAATGTTTTTTCCTTCTTGCTTTCCAATTTTCATACCCCTTACCTCCTTCAGTTTGCTTATTGCATCAGATAAAATTCATGTATCGTATTGAATAGATATAAGTCAGTGAACATCCTTGCCTTGTCCCTTATTTTAGTGGAAGTACTTTATGTTTTTCTCCTTTAAATTTATTGTTGACCATTGGTTTGCTGTAGTTTTATTTCATTTAGATATGCCTCTTGTATTCCTGACATGTTTTAAATAAAATAAAGACTTTTTAAATCCATGTATCCGTGCTCCCCATCCCTTCCATCCTCCGAATCTCTCCCAGTCAGTCTTCAGCCTCCCCTCCCCAATCCCCAATTTTCTCCCCCAACAGGGCAGGAAGTCCAAAGGTGGGTCAGTTTAGAGTGGTGCATTCACTCCTGACAAGTTATGTTGTAAAAAGTTTTCCCTGACCGTTTTGGGTCCGGGAGGTTGCCACCTGGCGCCGGCAGTTTGGAACCTGATCTGCGTGCCCAACGCTTTTGTCCCCCAAAAGAAATGAAATCACATGCTTATATACTTTAACACTGTTTGGCCCATATCTTAAGCACATTACTAGCTAGCTCTTTTATCTTAATTCAACCCATTTCTATTAATTTGCTCACCACGTGGCTCCCAGCCCGTGGCTGGTCGGTACCTGGTACCTCTACATGTCTGTTCCTCTTGGGGGTCCGATGGAGAATGACTAACTCCATGCTCCTTCTACCTGGCTGCCTCTGATTCTCCACCCACTTCTACTGTGGCGTGCATGGCTGCAAACAGTTCTTTATTTACATCATACAGAAAACATTCTACCACAAAGTTCAATTTCCTGATCCTAATATCGAGACTGGGTTATAATGTTCCTCTGAAGGGAATGAGCACTGAAGTGGCAATGCATGCACAGAAACACAGTCAGCTCCCTCCACTTGAGGCTGCACATACTGCCCATGTCAATCAACAGTTGCCTACCCTTGCAGAGCCTGGCTCCTTTTTCAGATGGTTACCAAAGTCAATCCAGGCTGTTCTTGATTCAGTGCGCTTCCTAGAGCTCCAACCTGTCATCACTGTGGGAATTTTCCTCATAGTCACTATCTCTTTGCTGATACAGACTCTCCTCCTCTGCTCTCAGCTGGATCAGGAGCATAGCCCCAGTGCTCAGCCATGTATCCCTGCCTCCACCTCTCTTCATTGATGGATGAAGGTTCTGTGATGTCACTTAGGGTGGTTATTTATTTGATTATAGGGGAAGTCCTTTCTGGGCAACACCTTCACTATTGGTTGGAGACCTAAGCAGGCATATTCTGTGAGTTCTTGAAGGTTTTTCCAAAACTACATTGGCCTTCTGACTTCTATAAGATTTTTATTATAAAGGAGTGTTGGATTTTGTCAAATGCTTTTACATCACCTAATGTGATAATCTTGTGTTTTTTGTCTGTCAATTTGTTCATGTGGTAGAGTAAATTGATAAGTTTTTATATTTTGAACCATGCCTGCATCCCTGGGATGACGCTTACTTGATCATGATAGTGGATCTTTGATATGTTTTTGGATTCCCCTTGCAAACATTTTATTGGGTATTTTTGTGTCTATGTTTATGGGAAAAATTAAACTCTAATTTTCTTTATTGACTGTTTACTTTGTATTATTCTTTTTCTATTTATTGATTTTAATTCTGAGTTGATTATTTCCTGCCATCAACTTCTCTTTTGTGTATTTGCCTCTTTTGGGGGGATTTCGAGCTTTCAGGTGTCTGTTAAGTCACTAATATGAGGTGTCTCTGTCTTCCTGATGATGACAATTTATTTTAGCACTACTCTCATTGTGTTCAATAAGTTCAGGAATGTTAGGCATTCATTTTTATTAACTTATAGAAAATTTTAAATTTTCTTTCTTGTTTTTTCCTTGAATTGTTGGTAATTTAGTAGACAGTTGTTTAGTTTACAGTGGTTTGTAGACTTTCTATTTTCTCAGTTGTTATTGAAATTCAGGTTTAACCATGGTTGTGATAAATACAAGAAATTATTTGTATTTACTTGTGTATATTTGGACTTTGTTGTTGTTTAAGGAGTCAAATTTTGAGAAAGTTCCATGAAGTATTGAGAATGTATATTCTTTTATTTTTGGGTGAAATGTTCTGCAGATACCTTTTAAGTACATGTGAGGCATGATGCTTGTTAGTTTCATTATTTTTCTGTTTATTTTCTAGTTGGAGTGCTTGCCCATTGGTGAGAGTGAGGAAATGAAGTCTGTCTCCATGAATGTATAGAATTCAATGAGTGATTTAAGCTTTATCAATGATTTTTGTCAAATTTGGGTGCCATTGCATTGGGCATCCATGTGAGGAACTGAGATATCATCCCGCTGAATTTTTACTTTGATTATTAAATGTCTTTATATCTTTTTAATAAATTTGATTTGAGATGTATATTTATTAGATAT
Source organism: Sigmodon hispidus (assembly GCA_004025045.1). Lineage (NCBI taxonomy): Eukaryota > Metazoa > Chordata > Mammalia > Rodentia > Cricetidae > Sigmodon > Sigmodon hispidus. Next base: position 16,252 of record PVIH01006601.1, read on the forward strand.
TAGGGTAGCTACATCAACTTGCCTCTTAGGTTAATTTGATTTAAAATAATTTTCAGTTTACTATGAGTTAATTTCTTACTTAGATTTTAACTGTATTTCCAACATGAAGCAGAAGGATGGATCCTGTTTTTATATCCATTCTGTTAGCCTGTGTTTTTTCTTTTATTTTTAAACCAAGTCTTGTGACACTGAGAAATATTAAGACCAGTGATTGTTAATTCAAGTTCTTTTGTTTTTGTTGTTGTTGTTATGTGGTAGTCATGGTGAGGATGTGTGTGCATGTGTTTTCTTTCTTTGAATTCTGCTGATGTGAGATTATATTTTGCCTGAGTTTTGACCTATGGCAAGACATGATACAGGAGGCAGAAAATCTGGAAAATATACAGAGAGAAGAAAGGAGCAGATACAGAGAGGCAAGGGAGAACAAGATGAAATGAAACCCAGGTAAAGCCACAAGACATGTGGAGATACCTAGATTAAGAGAAGTTAGTAAATTTAAGATGTAAAAACTAGGCTAGAAAGAAGTCTGGGAGACATAAACCAAACAATTTCTAATTAATTTAATTCACAGACTGATTATTTTATAAAGGGCTATAGACCACACTGGCTGGGAGAGACATAGAAAAACTTTTGTCTATAGATATTAGTTGTCGCTGGTAGTCTGAAAGACATTTTCCTAGGCTCCTTTGCCTTTTAGAGTCTCTGCTAACAACTCAAGCATAATTCTAATAGGCCGGCCTTTATATTTTAGTTGGTTAATTATTTTGAAGATTTTCATATTTTTCTGTATATTCTATTTTTAATTTTCTTTTTTGATCTACTCTGGTGTTCTGTAAGATTATTGTATCTTTAAAGATATGTCATCCTTAAGCACAGGAAATTTTTGTCTTTAATTTTATTGAATATATTTACTAGGCTTTTGAGCTAAAATTCTTTTCCTATTATTCTTGGGCTTGATATTTTGATAGTGTCCAAGACTCACTTGATGTTTTGTGATAGAAAGTGTCTGGATTTAACTTTTTCATATATACTGTTTGTGATAAATCAATTTGTAGATTCTATTTGCATATTAAATTTTCCATTTTCTGATTTATCTCAGTTTGTGCTTTCTTTAATGATTTAATTCACTTGTTTGTTTTGTTCTTTGTTTATCTGACACTCATTATGAGACTTGTTGATTTTCTCTAATTTTTAAATTTATTCCTTGGCTTTTTTAAGCAATTTATTTATTTCTATTTAAGCACCTCTATCATCTTCATACATGTGGTTTTTAAAAAATAATTATTATATTGTGTTTTAGTTGTGTTGGAATATTCAGTTCTTGCTATTTGTATTATAGCTGAACTTTGATTTTGACATATTACATTGACAACAGTTTTAATTACATAGAAATATTCTGAAATCAAATGTTAGTAGTTAAAATATCTCTATAGGCTTTCTGGGACCAGGGTCAATCTGTAGAGTCTGACCCCAGACTCTTCTTTGCAGACAGGGCTAGGGTTCGGCTGCCAGGAGTTGCTTCAGGTGCTCATAAAAGAGGGGGACCTTGCATGGACAGCCCCACCTCAGGGCAAATTGTATCATCAGAAAAGGAATGAGGCTTTTAAATTAAGACCCCTGTCCAGAGAGGAGTCAGAGATCGAGCTCAGAGGAGATAGGAGATACATAAGCCCTTTGGTCACAACCGAAAAGGAGCAGCCTCATCGTGGAACACTGAAGCCATGTGCAGATGCCAGTGTGAAAATACATATAATAATATAAAGAACAAGGCAACTTCAGAGGAAACTGGTGATTTTACAACTACAATACCTGAACAGAGCAATGAAAAGGAAACAGAAGGAAACAACACCAAAAACACCTATATGAAAATTACTGAAGCCTTCAAAGAAGATATAAAACATGCTCTTAAAGAAAAATAGAAAATACAAACAAACAATTGGAAGAGTTGAACAAATCATTGAAAGAAAACCAAGAAAAAGTAAACCAAAATAAGAAAGAAGCATTACAGGAACTAAAAACTGAAATAGAAGCAATAAAAATGGCACAAAATGAGGCAAAGATGGAAATAGAAAATCTGAAGAAAAGATCTGGAACTACAGATACAAGCATAACCAACAGAATCCAAGATATGGAAGAGAGAATCTCTGAAGAGCAAGACTCAGTAGCAGAAATACATACACCAGTCAAAGAAAATACTAAAACAAAAAAGCCATAACACAAAATGTTCAGGAAAACTGGGACACCATGAAAAGACCTAACTTGAGAATAATAGGTATAGAAGAAAGAGAACAGTACCAGCTCAAAGGCACAGAAAATATATTCAATAAAATCATAGAAGAAAACTTTCCTAAGTTAAAAAAGAAATGCCTATAAAGATACAAGTAGCTTACAGAACACCTAATAGATATGATCCCAAAAAAGTATGCTCGCCACATAATAATCAAGGCACAAAACATACAGAACAAAGAAAAAACTTTCAGAGTTGCATAAGAAAAGGACCAACTTACTTAAAAAGGTAGACCAATCAGAATAACACCTGACTATTCAATAGAAACAATGAAAGGAAGAAGGGCTTGGTCAGAAGTTATACAGACACTAAAAGAGCATGGCTGCCACCCTAGAATACTATACCAAGCAAAATTATCAATCACCGTAGATGGAGTAAAGAAGATACTTCATGACAAAGTCAGACTGAAAAAATACCTAGCTACCAATCTGGCCCTCTAGAAAGCATTAGAGGGAAGACTCCAACATAAGGATCCCAGATACACCCATGAAACCACAAACAATCAATAATTCCACAGAAGAATAGCCCAGGCAAATGAAATACATACAAGCTATCACCAAAAAGAGCAGGAAATATCAATCAGTGGTCATTAGTATCTCTTAATATCAATGGACTCAATTCACCTATAAAGAGACACACACTAACAAGCCATCCTTCTGCTGCATACAAGAAACATACCACAACCACAAAGACAGACACAGGCTCTAAGTAAAGATTGAAAATAGATTTTCCAATCAAATGGTCCTAAGAAACAAGCTGGGGTTGCCATCCTAATATCTAACAAAATAGACTTTAAGCTAAAAGCAATTTAAAGGGACCAAGATGGTCATTACTGATTCGTCACAGAAAAAATTGGTCAAAAGATTTCAATCCTGAATATTTATGCCCCTAATATAAAGGCACCTATTTATGTAAAAGAAACTCTGCTAAAGCTCAAATTCTACATCAAATCTCATACCCTAATAGTGGGAGACGTCAACACCCCAATTTCACCCCTGGATACGTCAACCAGAAAGAGACTCAACAGAGAAATATGGAGTCAAACAGAGATTATGATGAAAATGAATTTAATAGATATGTAAAGAAATTTCAACCCAAATGCAAAGTAATATACATATTTCGTAGCTCCTCATGGACCTTTCTTTAAAACTGACCACGTAATTGGTCATAAAGCAAACACCAACAGATTTAGAAAAATGGAAATTAGCCCCTGTATCATATCAGAGCACTATGGCCTATAGTTAAAGTTCAACAACATCAAAAATTACAGAAAGCCTACTAACTCATTGAAACTAAACATCACTCAGCTGAATCACCTCTGGGTCAAGAAAAAAATTAAGAAAGAAATCAAAGTCTTCTTAGAATTTAAGGAAAATGAATCTACAACACACCCAACCTTGTAGGACACAGTGAAAAGCAGACTTAAGAGAAAAATTCATAGTATTAGATCCCTATATGAAAAGCCTAGAGAAATCCCACACTAGAGAAGTAAGAGCACAGCTGAAAGGCTTAGAACAATTAGAAGCAAACTCACCTAGGAGGAAATGGCAGGGAATAATCAACCTTACATCTGAAATCAATAAAATTGAAAGAAAAAGAACAATACAACGAATCAATGAATCAAAGAGTTGTTTTTTTTTTTTTTTGAGAAAGTCAACAAGATAGATAAGCCCTTATCCAAACTAATCAAAAAGCAGAGAAAGAGTATCCAAATTAGAAATGAAAAGGGGGACATAACAACAGACCCCCAGGAAATCCAGAGAAACATCAGATCATACTTTCAAAATCTATGTTCCACAAAAATGGAAAACCTAAAAGAAATGGACAGGTTTTTGAACAGGTACCATTTACAAAAATTAAATGAAAAATTAATTAATCTTAATTACCTAAAGAGACATATAACACTTAAAAAAAATTGAAGGTGTCATTAACAGTCTCCCAAGTAAAAAATGCCCAGGTCCAGATGGTTTCAGTGCAGAATTCCACCAGACATTCAAAGAGGAATTACTACCATTACTCCTAAAATTATTTCTCACAATAGAAACTGAAGAAATATTGCCAAATTCCTTTTGTGAGGCCAGAATTACCCTAATACCCAAGCCACTCAAAGACATAGCAAGGAAAGAGAATTACAGAACAATTTCCCTCATGAAAATTGTGGTAAAATTTTCAACAAAATTTTGGCAAGCCGAATACAACAATACATAAAAAACATCATCCACCATGACAAAGTAGTCTTCATCCCAGATATGTAGGGATGGTTCAACATACAAAAAACTGTAAGTGTCATCCATCATATAAACAAACTAAAGGAAAAATAAACCAACATGATCATATCCTTAGATGCTGAAAAAGCATTTTACAAAATTCAACACTCCTTTATGATAAAAGCTCTGGAGGGAGAAGGAATACAGGGAAAATATCTCAATATAATAAATTCAATTTACAAAAAGCTGATAGCCAACATCAATCTTAATAGAGCAAAACTCAAAGCAATCACATTAAAATCAACTAGACAAGGATGTCTTCTTTTCCCTTATCTTTTCAATATAGTTCTCAAAATTTATGCTGAAGCAAGAAGAGAATGACAGGAGATTAAGTGAAATCAAATCAGAAAAGACAAAGTGAAACTATCTCTATTTGCAGATGATATGATTGTATATATAAGTGACCCAAAAATTCTACCAGGGAACTTCTACTGCTGATAAACACCTTCAGCAATGTATGAGGATACAAGATAACTCAAAGAAATCAGTAGACCTTCTACTAAAGATAATAAGGCTAAAAAGAGAATTAGGAGAAACATTACCCTTTATAATAGTTGCAAATAGCATCAAATACCTTGGAGTAACTATAACCAAAGAAGTAAAAGATCTATTTGACAAAAATTTTAAATTATTATTAAATTTAAAATTGAAGAGAGAAATAGAAGAGAATATCAGAAAATGGAAAGCTGTCCCATTTTCCTGGATAGGTAGGATCAACACAGAAAAAAATGGCAATTCTACCAAAAGCAATGTACAGATTCAATGCACTATACATCAAAATCTCAACACAAATATTGTATGGAACTTGAAAGACCAGTACTCAACTTCATTTGGAATAACAGGAAAGCCAGGATGCCAAAACAATTTTGCTCAGAACCAAAGAACCTCAGAAGGCATCACCATCCCTGACTTCAAGTTATACTATAGATATACAGGAATTAAAACAACCTGGTACTGGCATAAAAACAGACTTGTGGATCAATGGAATCCAATTGATGATCCGGGCATTAACCTAAAAACCTATGAACACCTTATCTTTAACACATAGGCCCAAAATATTCAATGGAAAAAAAGATAGAATATTTAACAAATGGTGTTGGCATAGCTGGTTTGTAGTTTGTAGAAAAATGCAAATAGGTTCAAACTTGTCACCCTGCACAAAACTCAAATCCAAGTGGATCAAAGACCTCAGCATAAACCCTGTCACTTTGACCTTCATAGAAAAGAAAGTGGGAAATACACTTCTACGAATTGGCACAGGCAACCACCTCCTATATATAACACCAATGGCACAGACACTAAGATTAAGAATAAGTGGGAACTCCTGAAGCTGAGAAGCTTCTGTAAAGCCAAGGACACTGTCAATAGGACAAAATCACAGCCTACAAAATGAGAAAAGTTTTTCACCAATCTTACAAATGATAGAGGACTGATTTCTAAGATATATAAAGAACTCAAGAATCTGGAGACCAAAACCTTGAAAACCCAATAAAAAATGGGGTTCAGATGTAAAAAGGAAATTCTCAGCAGAAGAATTACAAATGACTCAAAGGCCTTGAAAAAAGTGCTTTTCATCTTTGGCCATCAGAGAAATGCAAATCAAAACAACTTTGAGATCCCACCTGACACCTGTCAGATTGGCTAGGATAAAAGACACAGATGACAGCCTATGCTGGAGAGGGTGTAGAGCAAGAGGAACACTCCTCTATTGTTGAAGGGTGTGTAAGCTTGTTCAGCCACTCTGGAATGCAGTATGGTGGTTTCTCAGAAAACTGAGAATTAATCTCCTCAAGGACCCAGCAATACCACTTCTGGGTGTATACCCTAAAGATGCACAGTAACACTCCAATGACAATAGCTCAACTATTTTCATAGCTGCATTATTTGTAATATCAAGAACCTGGAAACAACGTATATGCCCCTCAACTGAAGAATGGTTTAAAAACTATGGTACATCTACACAATGGAGTAATACTCAGCAGTAAGAAAAAGTGATATTCTAAAATTTTCAGACAAATGGATGAATTTGGAGAATATCTTCCTTAATGAGTTATCACAAACCCAGAAAGATAAGCAGGGGATGTACTCACTCATTAGTAGACTCTAAACAAACAAACAAACAAGAAAAAAACAAAGCATGCCCAACTTGCAAACCACAACCCCTGAACAGGTGGGATTACAAACACCTTGGACTCCTTGGATCTCACTCCCCCTAGAGGAACACCTTACTCAGTCTTGATGTTGTGGGGAGAAATCTAGATTTGCCTGGAGTGAAGGCTGAACTAAGCAATATTGGCACCTTGGGACCTTGGAAGCTCCTGCCCATGTTGGGGGAAGGGGAGATGTAGAGAAGAGAGAATGACCTGAAGTGGTGGGAGGGGGAAGGTAGTTTGAATAAGGATATACGAGGACAGAAAATATGACTTCTTTATTTATAATAATAAAAAAATCTAAACTAAAGGGAATTTTTACAAGTACTAAATCTAACAATTTAATGTTTCTTATGTTTTTGCAAAAAGATACAGTGCTCAACATCTTTAGTCATCAGAGAAATACAAATCAAATGAAAGTTGAGATACCCCCTTACTCTGGTCAGATACGGTAAGATAAAATACACAGATGGCAGCCTATGCTGTAGAGATTGCAGAACAAGTAGAATACTCCTTCATTTTTGGTGGGAGTGTAAGCTTGTTCAGCCACTCTGGAATGCAGTATGGTGGTTTCTCAGAAAACTGGGAATCAATCCCCCCAAGGATCCAGCAATACCACTTCTGGGTGTATACCCTAAAGATGCACTTCAAGCTCATTTTAATTTTTTTGTAGTTTAACCCTACACTAGCCTGGCTTATATCCTGGAGTTAAATTGTTGACATTCGCAAGAAAAATAAGTCATTTTTTAAATTACATTTAAAAAATTATGTATATATTTAAATAAAAAATATATTATTTGTTTAAGAGGTTTTTATATACTGACCATTATTTACACTAACTTCTCTCTTCCCAGTCTTACCTCAGCTTTCTTCATTCCATCCCCCAATCCATTCCTCAGAGATTTTCAGCATGAATCAATGCTCTCTGGCAAATGCATTTGAGGAAGGACCAAGACCTTCCATCCCCCCAGAATTAAGGCTTAGGAAGGTTCAATTCTATAAGGTATAAACTTCAAGAAGACAGTTCATTCCCTGGAAATAAATTCCAGCCCTATAGCCAGAGCCACCATAAACTACCTATGGATTCAACTGTCATCCATATTCAGAGGGCCTAGTAAAGTTCTTGCAGGTTCTCCAACTGTTAGTTCAGGATCAGTGAATTCCCAATAATTCAGGTCAGTTGTCTCTATTGGTTTCCTCAACCCCGTCCTTTTTTTTTTTTTTTTGGACTAAACTAGGGGTTGTACCCAACTAGTGCTTAGCTTCCAAGAGTCACTTGAAGACAGTTCTATGACAATTAGAGTGGTCATCATTTTGATTATAGGGAGAAGTCAGTTTAGACATGCTCTCTATTCTTGTTTGAGTCTTAGCTGATCATCTTTGTAGATTCTTGAATAACTTCCTAGCACCTATTTTCTTTCTAATCCCACATTGGCTCTTACTATCAAGGAATCTATTTTGTTGTTCTTCCTCTCTGTTCCCCAACTCAGTCATCTCATTTCTTCAAGTAATCTTTTCTCTTTCTCATAAACTCTCCCCTGTGTACTCACAAAATTTTCAGGAGTTCTTATCTATTTCTACTTCCCAGGGGTTTTGGATAGCACTCTTAGGTTCCTGCTTGTTATATACTTTCTCAAGAGTTGCATATAGTACCCTGGTTTTCCTTTGCTTTATGTCTAAAATCTACTTCTGAGTGAGGACAAATAATTGTTGTCTTCCTGACTTTGTGACTTCACTCAGGACAATTTTTTTTCTTAGTTCCATCCAATTGGCTTCTATTTTTAAGATATTTGTTCTTCTTTTTATTGCTTAATATTAATTCATTTTGTAAATGTATCATATTTTAAAAATCCATTCTTTAGTTTTATGTATATATGTGCATTTAGTTATATATATTTATGTACATATATAATGTATATTTCTTTAGGTATATGCCAAAAAGAGTATTGCTGAATTATGTGCATTGATTCATGGGTTTCTGAAAAATAACCATATTGATTTCAAAAGTGGCTATAAAAGTTTATATTTTCACCAGCAATGAAAGAGTGTTTCCCTTACTCAATATCTACACCAGCATATGCTATCATCAGTGTTTTTATTATCAATTTTGACAGATGAAGATGGTGTCTCAGAGAATTTTTGATTTGTATTTCTTCAACAACTAAGAGTGTGCAGCAATTACTTAAGTGTCTTTTGTCAATTTGAGAATCTTCTGGTCTCCAACCAGTAGTAAAGATGTTGCCTAGACTTGACTTTCTCTATCATCAAAATAAATGTTACCCCAACTACCATCACAGAACTTACATCCAATAATGAATAGAGGCAGAGGTGCATAGCTGAGCACTGGACTGAACTCCTAGTCCAGCTGAGAGCAGGGGAGAAGAGTTTGTATGAGCAAGATGATAGAGCTTATGAGGAAAATTCCCACAGTGAAGGCTGGCTGGAGCTCTGGGGAGCTCATTCAGTCAGTAACAGCCATTTGGGAATCTTCAAGAAAAGGAACTAGGCTCTCCAAGGATAGGCAACTGCCCACTGACATGGGCAGTATGTGAAGACTTGAGGGAAGGTATCAGACTGTGTTTCTTTGCATGTACTAGCACTTCAGAGCCCATTACATTCAGAGGAACACATAACCCAGACTTGACATTAGGATGAGGAACTCAGACTTGCATGCAATGGATGCTGAGCTGATCTACCATGGGACTTCTTGTGTTTTTGAGGGAGGGCATGGAGGAATGGTGAGGAGGAAGGCTGAAGGCTGACGCAGAGGGAATGGAAGGAGGAAGGCAGAGAGAGCAAGGGAATGGAAGAAGGAAGGCAGAGAGAGCAAGGGGATACATGAAAAAAACCTTTATTTTATAAATAAATAAAAAAAGAAAAAAGAAATTTTCTATTTAGATCTGTACCCATTTTTAAATTAAATCTTTGTTTTTGTGGTTTACTTTTTAGTTCATAATTTCTTTAGTTCAATATATATTTTAGAAATAAGACTTCTATCAAATGTAGGATTGATGAAGAATTTGTCAATGCTGTAGGCTCTCATTTTGTCATATGAATCTTGTCCTTTGCCTTACAGAAGTTTCTTAGTTTCAGGAGGTTTCATTTATTAATTGTTGCTTTCAGTGTATATGCTACTGATGTTACATTTAGGAAGAGGTCTCCTGTGCCAATGTTTACAAGGTTATTTTCCACTTTCTTTTCTATTCAGTTCAATGTAACTTTGTTAATGTTAAGGTCTTTATACACTTGAACTTAAGTTTTGTGAAGGGTGATAGATATGCATTTATTTTCAATTTTACATGCCATTCTCCATTTATGCAAGCATGACTTGTTGAAGATGCTTCCCTTTTACCATTGTATGTGTTTGCTTCTTTGTCAAAAATCAGGAGGTTATAATTGTGTGAATTAATGTCAGTCCATTCAGTTTGTTACCATTAATCCACATGTTTATATTTATGCCAATAGGAAGCTGTTTTTATCACTGTAGCTCTAAAGTAAATCTTGAAGCAAGAGATTGTGGTGCCACCAGAATTTCTTTCATTAAACAGAAATATGTTAGTAATACTACTCTTTTCTAATATGAAGTTGCACATTGTCCTTTTGAGGTTTGCAAAGAATTGTGTTGGGATTTTAATAGGGATTTCATAGACTCTGTAGATTGGTTTTTGTAAGAATGCCATTTGTGCTATGTTGATCTACTATGCATGAGCATGGGAGATCTTTTATTTTCTGATATCTTCTTCAATTTTATTCCTCAATGACAATTAGTTCTTTTTATTCAGGTTTTTCACTTCTTTGGTTTGAATTACTCCAAGATATTTGATGTCATATTCAGCTATTGTGAAGGTTAATATTTCTCTGATTTTTTGCAGCATTTTCATCATATTTATTTAGAAGGCTATTAATTTTTTTAAAGTTAGTCTTGTATCCTGCTACACTGTTGTAGGTGTTTATCAGCTGTAGGAGTTCCTTGGTAAAATTTTTAGGGTCACTTATGTATACTGTCATATCATCTGAAAATAGTGAAAGTTTGACTTCTTCCTTTCCTGTTTAAATCATCTTGATCTAATTTTATTATCTTATTGCTGTTGCTAGAACCTGATTATTACGTTATATAGATCAGGAAAGAATGTAAAACCTTGTCTTATTCCTAATTTTGGTTAGGTCACTTTGAATTTCTCTTCACTTAGTTTATTTTTGGGTTTCAACTTGCTGTATATTGCCTTTATTATGTTTAGGTATGTGTCTTTCCAAAACCTTTATCATGAAGAGGTGTTAGATTTTGTCAAAGGCTTTTGAGCATCTAATAAGATAATCATGTGGCTTTTTAAAAAAAAAAAAATGTTGCTTATATGGTAGATGACATTGAAACAATTTTGTATGTTGAACAATCTCTACATCTCTGGAATGAGTCATATCTGATCATGGTGTATTACTAAGTGTTTGTACATCAATATTCATGAGAAAAATTGATTTATAATTCTGCTTTCTTGTTGCATCTTTGTGTTGTTTGAGTTTCAGGTGACTCAATCATGTTTATAAATGTCTTTCAATATTATTTGTTTGATCTATACTCTGTTCTAACATTTTGTTAAGTTCCTCCAGTGAGCACATGACTTACAAAGATTTTCATCAATATTTGTCAAAAATGTTTTAACAACCCATTTTATTACAAATCTACAAGTTTTATGTCCCAGATCTCAAGGAATGTCGTGTATTTATATAGTTATATTTTCTTGTATGTATGTGAACTATTACAGTTGTCAATTGAAAAATGAAGGATGTTATAGTTTTCTTTGATGTGGCCATTTTGCTTGTTTCACCAAACCAAATTTATTATTGAATACAACTCAAGTATAAATTTAGTTTTGTTAGATTTTTTCTTTTCTTTTTAGGAACATTTGTAATTAAGGTGACAGCCAATGATGCTGATGATCCTGCAACTGGCTATCATACTCGACTACTATACAACTTAGAACAAGGCCAACCATATTTTTCTGTTGAACCAACAACAGGTATTTGTAATTTAAAAAGGAAATATGTGAGCACATATTATCTCGGTACAAACACATTCTATAGTTGATGCCATATTTTAACATTAGGTATAAGGTCATTTATTTTTGTCCAGTTTCACTTAGATTTTAAACAGTGTTTCTATGAATCAGATATTAAAATTTTTATATCATGTCACAGGATGTGTGTAATATAAAATATATTTAATAATTATTATAAGTCTATCAGAGCAAAAAGAGCAAAGCAATGTAAAAGTATGGAAAAAGACATTAAAGGAAGTTTACCAAATGTTATTTTTTTCAAGGAAAATCCTAAAAGTTTCCAACTGCCTTTAACATCATGGAATTCAACTTAAGATTTCCATGAACTACAATATTTTATTGTGTTATTCTATGGTAAGAAAACATTTAAAACATAGCTGTGTATTTTGTAGATAATGTCTTTAAGACAGAGTCATTATACATTTATTTAAATGAAGATTGGTTATTATTACAGTTTCTGTTTCTATTAATCACTTGAATACCTTTGAAAACATAGAATTCATGTATTTGTTTTAAAAGATATATAGAAATAATCAAAAGCAAAGTTCTTATATATTTTTTTTCTCTCGAGAACTTATTGATTTTTAAGATTCAGTATCCTAGCAAATTGTTTCAAAATATTGTAAATGAACAAATGAACAAGTTTTGTTTATTATGAAAACAATAAAGGCTTGCAATCTAAAAAATATAATGCATGTTTTTAAACATTTAAGTATTCAACTATTATGAATTCCTTTGAGAGTTATTGATGCCAGTATTTGTGAGTTTTAGAGAATATGAAATTTGTGGAATATGTTCTTTTTGTATTTAAATGGGAACATATGCAAATTTAGTCATATACTTTTTTATTCAGAATATGCCAAAGAGATTATGCCTTATTTCATACAGTACTTTTTAACAGACATTTTTCTTATAATAATATTTTCTAATGATGTGTTTTGATCATGTTTCTTTCAAACAGTTTTAGAACTTTTCCATCTTATTACTATCCTAGCATAACTTTATTTTCTGTTTCTGAATTTCTCTTTTCCTTCCTGTTCTCTGTCTTCAAAACAAAAACAAAAACAAACAAATGAAAATGAAGAAAACAAAAGTAAACAAAACTACTGAAAATGAAAAAAAAAATAAGTAAGCTTGGGTACAGTCCATGATAGTCAGAAGATCAGGCAAGAGAAATAAGAAATAACTCCCTTCTCCAAGGATAATATTTTCAAAATCCAACCCATATTCAACCCTTCCTGCCAAATGTGACTTTGGAGCTGTGTCCTTGCTTTCATAATTTGTAGAAATTCTGCTCATGTACAAACTACACAAGTTAAAAGATTAGGTACAACCCATGCCACTCAGAATAACAGCTATAGACAAGACCTCTAAGAAGTCCATGTCAATCTGAAGAACAGGTTCTGGTTTCAGCCAGTCTGAAAAAAACAACACATCAGCTAGAGGAACACAGAGACAAACTCAAGCAGAGACTCAGTACTGGACCAGAGACCACACTGTCCTCCACAACGCTAGATAGCCATCCCATATATGGACATTTTCCACTCACTCAGTGCTCCAAAACACTAGTCACAATCTTCAGTTTCCTCTATATTGGCATTTTTATGTTCAACTCAGGATTATACAACCTCTTAAAACAAATATCACTTTAGTGCTCTTAAGTTCAAGCCTCAAATCTAATTCAGACTTGCCAATACTTAAATGAAATGAATAAAATTGTCAAAACTTGAAAATGAAAATATAGGCAATTAAATAAATAAACACGGAGGAAATTAAGGAAATGTAAAATTTAAATAAATAAACAGGAACAAACACCATCACAAAAACTCAAGAGATGGACAAGAGGACAACAGGCATTGAGATAGGACAAAAGATACAAATAAATCCTTTCAAAAATCTTTAAATCTAAAATATACCTTACACAAAACCTTCAGAAAATTTATAACAACTAGAAAAACCAAACTTAGGAATGACATAAATAGGAGAAAAATCCAAGCTCAAAGGCCCAAAAGAATTTTTCACAAGATCATAGAACAAAATATTTTTAATTTATAGAAGGGTATGGCCACAAATGTACAAACAAGCTGACAGAAGACAAAACAGATTGGCTTAGAAAAGACAGTTCTTGGAGTGCATGACCCCATGTTGTACAAGGCAGAGTGGGAGACAGGCAGCTTCAGACAGCGAAGATCCCAGGTTAATCACAGAGTGGGCAGTGAGCAAGTTCTACCCCCTGGGCCTCCAAGAGATTTTATCTCGGAGGCCAGAGCCACGGTTTTGATCTCACCGAAAGGCCTGCCCTGGAACAGGGCTGACTGAGAAAAGCCTTTCCCAGCAATCCCAGGAGTCACATCACAGATGCCCAAGCCCTGCTTTCAAGGCACGCTGTCTCATCACAGAGGGACAGACTTCTCCCTGAATAGCATGACCCCTTGGTGTATGAGGCAGAATGGGAGTCAGACAACTTCACACAGAAAGGATTCCATGATATGACCAGAGAAAGAAATCATGCATACTCCATATCCAGAGCAGACAGGAGAAATACAACCGCTGTAGCCACAATAGACTAAGATTTCCCTAAGACTTGACTAAAACTGAATCAAGAAAGCAATGGGTAGACATCAGTGCAAGAATACATATAACAATATAAAGAACAACAAGGCACCACCAGAAGAAGTTGATGTCTCTATAACACCAAGACTTGGACAGAGCAATAAAAAGGAAACAGAAGGAAACAACAATACAAACACCCTTATGAAGATTACAGAAGCCTTAAAAGAGAATAAGAAAAAATCCCTTAAAAAAAGAAGAAAAAAACAAAAATGGAAGAAATGAACAAATTCTTGAAAGAAAACAAAGAAAATCAAGAAAGAGAAATCCAACAAATGAAAGAATCATTCCAGGAAATAAAAATTGAAATAGAAACAATAAAAGGCACAAAACAAAGCAAGGGATGAAATAGAGAATCTGAAGAAACAATCTGGAACTACATATACTGCATAAGCAAGAGAATCCAAGAGATGGAAGAGAGAATCTCTGAAGTGTAAGACTCAATAGTGGAAATAGGTGAATTACTCAAAGAAAACATCAAAACCAAAAATGTCATAACACAAAAATATCAGCAAATTTGGGACACCATAAAAAGTTCTAACCTGAGAATAATAGGAATAGAAGAGGAAGAATACCAGCTAAAAGACACAGATAATGTATTTAATAAAATCATAAAAGAAACCTTTCCCAATCTAAAGAAGAAAATGCCTATAAAGCTACAAGAAACTTACAGAACATCAAATAGAGGAGACCCCTCAAAAAAGTCTGCTTGCCATAAAATAATTAAGGAACAAAACAAAGCAAAAATATTTAGAGTTGCAAAAAAATGGCCAGCTTACATATGAAGGCAGACCCATCAGAATAACATCAGACTATTCAATGGAAACAATGAAAAAAGAAAAGAGAAGATCCTGGTCAGATGTTATACAGACACTAAAAGAGCATGGCTGCCAACCCAGACCACTATATTCTGCAAAGCTATTATTCAACATAGGTGGAGTAAACAAAATAGTTCCCAACAAAGACAATTTGAAACAATACCTATCTACAAATCCAGCACTACAGAAAACACTTGAGAGAAAACTCCAACCTGAGCACCCCATATACACCCATGAAACCACAAACAATCAATAATCCTATAGAAGAAAACCCTAAGAGGGAAAAACACAAAATCTCACCAAAAATAGGAGGAAGTAACAATCAGTGGTCATTAATATCCCTTAACATAAATAGACTTAATTTACCTATAAAAGGACACACCCTAACACATTGGATACAAAAACAGAAGTCAACCTTCTGTTGTATACAAGAAACATACCTCAACTTCAAAGACAAACACATGCTCAGAGTAAATGTTGGGAAAAGATTTTTCAATCAAATGGCTCCAAGAAACAAGCTGGTGTTGCTATGCTAATATCCAACAAAGTAGATTTCATAAAATCAATAAAAAGAGAACAGGACGAACATTGTTATTCATCTCAAGAAAAATCAATCAAGATGAAATCTCAGTCCTGAATATTTATTCCCCTAATAAAAGGGCATCTTCATACGTAAAAGAAACACTACCAAAGTTTAAACCCCACATCAAATATCACACTCTAATAGTGGGAGACTTCAATACCCAACATTCACTCTTGGATAGGTCAGCCAGACAAAGACTAAACAAAGAATTAAGGGGGCATAACAGATGTTATGATGCAAATGGACTTAAGAAATATTTAGAGAAGCTTTCATCTGAACACAAAGGAATACACATATTTCTCAGCACTGTAGGGAACTTTCTCTAAAATTGACCACATACTTGGTCATAAGGCAAATATCAATTGATACAAAAAAAATAGGAATAAGCCCTTGTATTCTAAAAGACCACCATAGCCTAAAGTTAAAATTCAATAACAAGAAACATCACAGAAAGCTTTCAATCTCATGGAAACTGAACATCTCTACATTGAAACACCACTGGTTCAGGAAAGAAGTTAAGAAATAAATCAAAGAATTTCTAAAATTTAATAAAAATGAATCCACAACATACTCAAACATATGGGACACAATGAAAGCAGTATTAAGAGAAACATTCATAGCACTAAATATCTATCTATCTATCTATCTATCTATCTATCTATCTATCTATCTATCTATATCTATTGATATCTATCTATCTATCTATACATATATATATATATATATATATATAAAACAAAAGCTCACACAAGAGCCCTGACAATTCAGCTGAAGGCTTTAGAACAATTAGAAGCAAACTCACTTATAAGGAACAGACAGCAGGAAATAATCAAACTTAGGGCTGAAATCAGTACAATAGAAACAAAGAGAAAAATAATAAAAAAAAAATTCAATGAATCCAAAAGTTGGTTTTTTGAGAAAGGCAACAAGATAGACAAACCCTTATTCAAACTACCCAAAAGACACACACACACACACACACACACACACATACACAGAGTATTCAAATTAACAGAATCAGAAATGAAAAAGGGGGACATAATAACAAACCCCTCCAGAAACTTAGAGAATTATCAAGTCATACTTTGAAAAACTACACTCTACTAAAATGGAAAACCTAAAAGAAATAGACAGATTTCTGGACAAGTACCAAATACCCAAATTAAATTAAGAACAGATTAAAGATCTAAAAAGACATATAACACCAAGGGAAATTCAAGCTGTTATTAAAAGCCTCCCCCCCCCCCAAAAAAAAGTCCAGGTATAGAATTCAGTGCAGAATTCTACCAGACACTCAAAGAAGAACTAATACCATTACTCAACAAGCTTTTCCATATAGTGGAAACTGAAGGAATGCCCCCAATCAATTTTAGTAGGCCACAATCACCCTGATACTCAAGCCTCTCAAAGATACAATTAAGAAAGAGAATTACATACCAATCTCCCTCATGAAAATTGATGCAAAATTACTCAACAAAATTCTGGAAAACAGATTATGACAACATATAAAAAAGTTATCCATCTTGATCAAGTAGGCTTTATTCCAGAAATGCAGAGATGGTACAACATATAAAAAACTATAAACATTATCAATCATATAAACAAATTGAAGGAAAAAAAGACATGAACATATCCTTAGATGCTGAAAAAACCTTTGGCAAAGTCCCACATTCTTTATGATAAAAGTTCTGGAGAGATCAGGATTACAGTGAAAATTTCTAAGTATAATAAAGGCAATTTACACTAAGCCAATGGCCAACATAGAACTAAAGGGAGAAAAATTCAAAGCAACCCCCTTAAAATCAGAAACATGACAAGACTGCCCCTTCCCCCCAATCTATTCAATATAGTTCTCAAATTTTAGCCAAAGCAATAAGAGCATGAAAGGAGATAAAAGGGATACAAATTGGAAAAGAAGAATTGATACTATCTCTATTTGCAGATTATAAGATAGTGACCCACAAAATTCTACCAGGGAACAAAAGTAGAAACAGCTGATAAATTCCTTCAGCAATGTAGCAGGATACAAGATTAACTCAAAAAATCAGTAGCTCCCCTATACACTAAAGACAATCAGGCTGAAAAAGAAATAAGGGAAACATCACTCTTTATAATAGCTGAAATAGCATTAAACACCCTGGTGTAACTATATCTAAAGAAGTAACAAGTCTGTTTGACAAAAACTTTAAATCACTGAAGAAAGAAATTAAAGAGGACACAAGAAAATGGAGGAACTCTCATGTTCCTGGATAGGTAGGAGCAACATAGTAAAAATGTCAATCTTACCTGAAGCAATCTACACATTCAATGCAGTTGCCATCAAAATACCAACACAATTTTTTTTTACAGATCTTTTAAAACAATACTCAAGTTTATTTGGAATAACAGGAAAGCTAGGATTGCCAAAACAATTTTGCTCAACAAAAGAACCTCAGGAAGCATTCATTATCGTCTTTGACTTCAAATTATGCTATAGAGTGTAGTATTAAAAAACAGCCTGATACTGGCAAATATATATATATATATATATATATATATATATATATATATATATAAAATGGAAAAAGATAGTATCTACAACAAATCGTGTTGACTTATGTAGATGGCAGTTTGTAGAAAAAATGCAAATAGATCCAAGCCTATCACTCTGCACAAAACTCAAATCCAAGCAGATCAAAGATCTCAACATAAGACTATCTATGGTGAACTTCATAGAAAAGACATGGGAAATACCTTCCAACGCATTGGCACAGATGCCCCTTCCTAAATATAACACCACTAGCACAGACATTATGAACAATCAATAAGTGGGATCTCCTGAAACTGAGAAGTTTCTGTAAGGAAAAGAACACAGTCATTAAAACAAAATGGCAGTCAATAGAATGAGGATGTATTTTCAACAATCCTACAAGTAACAGAGGACTGATTTCTAAAATATATAGAGAACACAAGAAACTAGAGTCCAAAACCCTGAATAACCCAATCAGAGAGAGAGAGAGAGAGA